>CM019704.1:16348428-16595928 GCA_009760885.1 Achatina immaculata | reverse complement strand
GGGAAAAAAAGTTGGGGGGAGGGGGGAGAGTGATTGACCGAGATTTGAAGTATGAGACACAAGAAATCACAGCGTCTGACACCGCAGAAAGAGCAAAAAAAAAAAAAACACATAAATTGGAATATTTGCTCACAAAACACATAACTTGGAATCTTTGCTCTGAAAACTTTGCAGTGGGCGAAGACATTGTCCTGTCTGGCAGTCACAGACCAACAGCTGACATGCTGGCGTCAGGGCAGGGCGAACCATAACTGACAGAAACCCTGTCCCACCTCTCCGTTGGTACACTTAATGACAGGTCATTGTCCCCAAGGCAGCGGAGTCTGCTAAAGAAGTATTGCACAACCTCCTGCTGGTTTAGATCCACTCAGAGGCTGTGGAAAAAAAAAACAAACATCGCAGTCTTAACCTGCTCCTATTTCCACGCAAGGCCGTTGACAGTTCCAAGAAGAAGAAGAAGAAGACAAATTATCTACAACCTCAGAGAGAAATGTTGTAAACCCATGCACTCTCCCCCTTCCTTTCCGCTGATCTGTTTTCAACCTCTGTGGGACTTCGGAGCCCCCACCCGGGCCCACCCTGAAACAGAGAAAACCTTCCGGGCCCCGTACAGTGGACTTGGTAAATTCCACTCTTATAGGGCCTGTCTACAGTTATATGTGCCACACACAGTTTGTGGTACCTTTCAGATTACACCTTTCATAATTCATTCATTTGCATGTCCCTTGTGGAACTTTGCCTCACTAACAGCACTCCTGTATGCCACTCGGTTGTGAGCAAGATGGCCTGCTGCTGATGCATCCATTTGCAGATCATCAACGATGTCTTGCAGCTATCTTCGCCTTGGTCTTCCTCTCTTTCTTTTTACCATTATGTATCCTTCCAAGATGGTCTTCTCTAGATTATCATGACGATTAATGTGTCCAAAAATATTTAAGTTTTCTTTCCGTGCCTTATGCCACTATACTGCCGTAGTCGATTTTGAATTTGGCGCGTTATCCCAGTATACTGCCACATGTTTTGTTTCGTATAACTGCAATTCATATTTTGGTTCGCACGTTAACTGCAGATGTCCTTTTTCAAAATGGCGGAAGAGTGCCTAGTTACGACCGATTCGAGCGTGCAAACGAAGTTTTCTGCAAGAAATTTCAATTTTTTTGTAATGTAGATAGGGGTATGGACAAGCCCTGTGACCAGACCACTGTTCTTGAATGTATCCTAAGTAGATCTAGACATATTAGACGACTGGAGAAGTAGTTAGAAGTTTTTTCAGACATTATTTTAGCTAGAATGCAACATAATAAAACAAGACAACTTCGACAGTTAGTTCTAGGTATCTCAGATGGTAAGTACTCTAGATCTAGAGGTACCCGATGGTAAGTAGGACACAATTATTGTCTAAAAACATCACATTACTTTTTTTTCTTAAAAAACCCTCTGCATTTATGAAATCTTCATACATTTAGTTATATTTTGAAACTTAATAAGTACACGGAAGTACACGGAAATACTGTTTCATTCACTTTTACAAATATACCCCCCCCCCGATACAGATCAAGACCCTCGCTTTTACTCCGGCATCCAACTGAACCTCCGCGTTTTGTCGTTTCTCTCCCCCCACCCCCCGGCACGGAAAAAGTTTTAATCCTCTTTACTAGCCAGCCTTCTTTAATATTAAGTTCTTATAGTATGGATATATTTGTTCTTTTTTTGTGTCTATGATATTTGAAGAACTCTTCTGTTGCATTTACATTCAAAGGCATTTATGTGTTTCTCAGCTGTTTTGTTAAGTGTCCAGATCTCACAGGCATATGTTGCGATGGGAAAGATGCATGCTCTTAAAAATCTTATTTTTGTAGTTCTGTCTGTTCCTCTCCATAGATTCTTTAGTTGTTTTACTTTCTGAAGAATGATAGATGTCGTCCTTCTAAATTTCCCTCGTATCTCCATTTTTAGTAATGATTCAATATATTAAAAACTCTCCACTTCTTCCAATTTTTCCTCATTTCAGCTGCTTTTTTTTTTGTTTTGTCACCAGTTTAGTTTTCTTCGCATTAAGATAGAGGATTCTTTCATAATTATCCTGGTTATTAATCCCGCGCTCTGTTTCGACACTGTTCCTCCTCACTCCCTCCTACCATATTTTGCCTCCTCTACTTGGAGCGCTTCTCTTAAGAATCGGTTACTCAGCGGCCAAGCGACAGTCAGAGAAGGAGGGCGGGGAGTCTGAGACGAAGTAGCCCAATTTTTCTGGACTCGTCCTCGCTTTGACCGTGCTCTTCGGCGCGTGTAATCGGCGGGATGTTTGCTGGTGGCAACCACCACAGAACAACCCCGGCAGCCCAGGCGCGTGAGCGAGTGAGTGCTGCTTTATTTGCTTGTTTCGCACCACCTCGTTGTGTCCTCCGTCAGTGACTCTCCTGAGTGTTTGGTACTGCCAGAGCGAACTTAACTATCTAGGACAGTGTTGCCATTCTAAATCTTCCAGAAGTTTGGGCGTTATGTTTTTTTTTTTCATTTCATCATAGGCTGTAACCAGCCACTGTAAGAAGACAGCTAATTACGTGCAAGGTAATGTGGCGTTTCACTTATAATGTGTTATATGTTTTATTCTTTTGTTTTGTTATTATATTTTATGTGGAAAACTCATGACGGTTCTCTGTTCGTGGCACACACACACACACAAAAACTTTCAGTGTGGCCGTTTTTATTTATCTCTCTAAGATTGTGTCTGTTTCTTCATAAATATAAATCATTTTCAGTGATCGCGCTATGGTTAAATTTTGCCCGTCTTTCATCTTATATGAAGCAGTTTCCAAAAATTTACCCTATCTTTGACCTTATACGGAGTACTTTCCATCCAAAATACCGGTTTTCTCAGTACAACATTCGGTACTTTATACTTTTTTTCCCCCTTATGATGTACAATTAAACAGACTTTATAAACATCAGCGGAAGTTAAAAATGTTCGCGTGGAATGTTTCTTACTTTTATTTGAGGCGATATTTAATCTTTACAAAATGATCACATAGTGAACCAAAGTCAAAACTGGCTGATTCTCTTCCATAAAAATTGAGCATCATCATCATCCAACTGGCCTGATTATCCTACATCCGATTTCGCTGGGTGCTTTATACTAGGTGTTTCATAATATAAACTGGTTACGGTAACCGGGGACTTCCAAAAGTTTCGGTTTTTCTCGTGTTTTTTTTTATATCGGTAAATTGACAGGTAATTGTCGGTTAACGCGATCACTGATTATTGTAAAAATTAGATAAAATTATATATAGTTTATAAGATGGAGTGTTGATATATTATAAAAATAATATGTTCGTAGTTAAAAGCTTTCGTTCGCCCGTCATAGTTTGATAGTTTACATCTGCTCTGGTCTTATTAGCAGTGACGGAGAGGTTATCCTAGTTTTTTTTTTTTATCTTTTCAACTTCTGATCTTTCACCTGTTGTCACCATGGAAATTTATCTTATACACATGATGGTCTTTGAACAATAGTTCCATGCGTATATGTAAAGAATTTCCTATGTCGATCACGTGGGTAAACAAACAAACAAACAAAATCTGGGCGACAACTTTGCTGCTATTTCAAAACTTGCGCATGCGTGGCTTGCTGTCAGACTCGTTGCCAGGAAACAAAATATTGCCTTGACTTGTCACACCCCCTGACTTAAAGCAAATATCTCGGAGATTTTTCTGAGAATTGCTTTGACGGGGTATTTTATCAGCCCGCCTGTCCGTGCCATTTTCTGTTAAACAATCCCAGCAAAAGCAAAAACAAAAAACAAAAAAATATTATTAGGACAACGAAGTCGGGCACAACTGCGCATGTCCATTGATCTTTGCACTACCAGGAAGTATGTACTACGAAATGAGAATGCTTTCAACCGTCCGGCTAGCTCAGTAGCACACGTTTCTTACTATAGGGATTATGGGTTCGAGCCTCATTAATGACAAAAAAGTATTTTTTTTTACGGGTTTAATTTATATTTTAGAGTATGACACTATTTTTTTGTCTTGAATAAGAACAATTATACTCTGAAACTTTTAGAAAAACTATCAATTTCGCATGTCAACCGACCGTTTGTCTCGGACAGAGTAAACGTTCCACCCAGAATTCGGTTAGGACCCCGGCTCGACTATCTGTCCTGGAAGAAGTAAGAACGTCACACCCCGAATTCGGTTAAGACCCTGCGCCCCCTCCCCCCCCCCCAAACTACTGTCCGTCCTGGCTCGACTCAGGAGCAGGGATTAGGCAAAAGAGCTAAAGAAATTCGTTTGAAGTACCTTCCTCATATGGAAGTGCTATTTGTTGACAGTGTTAGTGGCATGGGGTCAAAGGCCGCGGTCAAGGTCGTTGTCCCCATAATCGCAGCCGCAAAAAAAAAAAAAACCCTGACACGCCATGTTTTTTTTATAACTTTACGCTGAACCATTTTAAACTGCACGCTGGCCGGGTCTGAAAGAACCTTCGGCCACTATTTCGTGACTGCGTTTCTAGGTCGTCAAATATCGCTCCTGGTCTGGGCTCGCTCGATGATCCTAACAAAGTATTCATTGTCGTCGTCATTCTGTTTTTCCAGGTGGCGCTGGCGATTATGTTTCGCCCCAGATCTGAGATCTCGGGAGTTTTCAGTCCCACTTAAGTTGTCTTATCTTCTCCCCTGCCTTACTTTATGTCCTTGACCTACGGGATAAACGAGTGTTCTGAGCAGTGTTTGAGTGATAAATATGACAAAGAAAGTTGGAAGAGAACAGTGTGATATGTGAAGATTCACAGGCATCAGTGAAAGATGGAAAAGCGAAGAGTGGAGATACTACAGCTCTTCTCATACATTCTTCATTAGTTATTATTTTGCTGTCCAGGGGATTCGCAACATTCTTCTAATAAACCACATTTTTACTTCTTCCAGTGATTTTTGTGCAGACTTGCCTATTGTCCATGATTCACTTCCATATAACAAGATAGGTTCAATATAACATTTTAGGACTCGTTTTCTAACATTCATTGATAAGGATGTGTTAGCTAATATGTTTCTCATTCTCTGAAATGCAGTCTTTGCTTGGCCTATTCTGTTCCTAATTTCTGTTCTGCATTTCCCATCTGAAGTTATTACTGCTCCAAGGTATTTGAATTTCTGCACCTGCTTTAGAATAGTTCCGTTTAATTTAATACTGCATGCTGGTGGATTGTGTTTCTTAGATATAACCATAGTCTCTGTCTTTCTGATGTTCAAAGTAAGGCCTTTCTGTCACTTTCTTTGGCGACTTTATCCAAGAGATTTTGCAAGTTTTATTGGTTCTCGGCTATCAGTACTGTGTCGTCAGCATACTGAAGGTTGTTAATATTGTATCCTCCAATTTTTATGCCTGAATTACGACCAACTGAATTACGGCCGTTCGTACTTAACGGACGACGTCCCAGTAGTATTTTTTTTAAATACCTAAAAATATGTGCAATACAGACAAAAATATACGGTCAAACGGATTCACTCCGACAGCGCGTCCTTCATTTCCATTTATCTGGTACAACGGAACTTGTGAAGTGATTTTTAATTAAAATCTGCATCACCACGGCAGCGTCAGGGCCGGTCATTTGATGAGTAGGGAATGTACGTAGATGTGTGCCACTGAAAAGTTATTACAGTATGGTTCTTTTGGTTGAATGTGTTGTGATTCATATTTTGTGATTAATTTCCACATAGTTACTGTAGTAATCTGCGTTTCTATTTAAAGTAAGGTTATATTGTATATCTTGTAAGGTCGTATGGTAGAATTTACTTAGTGTCTGATCTGCCCTTATAGCGACCGACCATACAGCCAGATCAACTCGCGGCGAAATGACCGGTCTCAGATGCGTCCGTTCATTTATGCATAGACAGAGACAGACAAACAGACAGATAGATGAATGGATTGGGTGAGTGTGGCTGGGTAGGTAGGTAGGTGGGTGGATGGGTGGGTGGATTGATGAATTGGTAGGTAAATAGGTTAGGTAGTTGGGTGGATTGATGAGTTCGTGGGTAGGTAAGTAGGTTAGGTAGATGGGTGGATTGATGAGTTGGTAGGTAGGTAAGTAGGTTAGGTAGGTGGGTGGATAGAAGAGTTGGTAGGTAGGTAAGTAGGTTAGGTAGATGGGTGGATTGATGAGTTGGTAGGTAGGTAAGTAGGTTAGGTAGGTCAGACGGCCCACAGAGAGAGCACTTGGCAAACAGATCGAAACGGTGGAATACTCATTTCAGACATTTGCATGTCCCTTTCGGAACTGTGCTTCCCTAACAGCTCTCCCGTAGGTCTCTCGGTTGTGAGCAAGAAGGCCTGCTGTTGATGCATCCATTTGCAGATTATCAACGATGTCTTGCAGCCATCTTCGCCTTGGTCTTCCTTTTTTCCCCCATTGTGTACCATTCCAAGACGGTCTTCTCTAAATTATCATGACTGCTTCTACAAATATTACAGGAATCCACTTTTTTTTTCCCAGCGACAAAGTAAGCTAACTACTTTCCGAGTTTGCTTTACAAATTTAGCTATAGTAGCCCACGCCCCATCGGGTTCAGTGTCTAGTATTTCAGATATTCATGGGGAATTTAGCTTCGCGAATAGTTCGCCCACTACATTTAGACACTGCAACAGAATTTGTGAAGGGATTTATTTATCATCCTCATTCTTGTCACGTGACTTTTTCTGTCACGTGGTTAAGTTGGCCATATTTTCTGTTTGTTTACTATGTTTGCCGTACCGTGTAATCGTCCGACCGTGTCTAGCACGTTGTTTTGTATCGACTTTAACAGAGATGTTCTGTTTTCATAACCGTCTGTTAGGGTTTTGAAGTACTGTACTAGGGAGTTATATACTCAGTTATATAGTGTATAGTGAGGTATATATTGTATAGTGAGTTAAATATTGTAAAGTGAGTTATATATTCCAAGCTCGCCTCTTCGGAAGAATAACTGTGGTTTTGGGAGTAAGGCTTGTGTATATGTGTGCTGTTTGCCATCCATTTGTTTTATCGCAGGCTGTAAATGTGTGAAGTGAAAACACATTCACATCGTTGATAATCTCCAAATGGATGCATCAGTAGCAGGGCATGTTGCTTACAAACGAGAGGCACAGGAGAGCTGTTAGGGAGGTAAAGTTCCGCAAGGGACATGCAAATGACTGACGGACTGAATACACGTTAATGATGCTAATTCTTTTTTTTTTTATTATTTTCTCACAAAATGTTGACGCGATTTGCAGTATCTGTCGCTCGTTAACTTCGCTATATCTCTAATATTATCTTGCAGTTTATAAAGATGAATGCTATTATCGTGTGGGGGGCTACTTTTTTAACCGGATTGTGTAAATCTGAGACATGAATTAAACAGTTTCATCTGCAAGGTGACCAGCCGTCCCATATTATACAGGGTAGTCTTCTATTTTAAGGATCTCCCGGGAATCGTATTACTTCCGTCGGGATGCCCAAATATCCCGTTTTGAAAGGGATCGTGTATTTTCCTTTGTTCTCATCTTTAATCGCGTCATGTTCGGAAATACCCATAAAGTTTTAAAGTTTGTCTTAGTGGAAGCGCTGTTGTTAAGAAAATTCGCTTTATAGAGTTGGCCTGGTTGACACGTTTATAAGTAAAGTTATTAACTCTATTAGCCGTCTGATTAAAATTTTGGGTTAAAATTTACATTTAGCTTGACTGAGTGTCCCATATGTAAACTTATAAAACATGGTCAGGTTATGATTTATGTTAGGCGTCACAGTGTCCGATAATAGTGTCTTACAGACAAGTCCCATTTTTTAATATAAGGTTTTATCAAAATATTGTTAAGACAAGCATCAGTTCCTGCAAATTTAGTTACAATTCCCGTAAGTTTAGGTACAATTCCTGGATGTTTGGGTACAATTCCTGCAAGTTTGGGTACAATTTCCGTAAATTTAGGTACAATATCTGTGCCGATTAAGTTTACCAGAATCATCGCTATGTGCTTTCTATATGATCTTTCTGTTTTTATGTTTTGAATAAATCTAACCAGTTTCTGAGCTATGACGTCACAGAAGTGTAAAGATAAATTCTAGAGACTTCTGTTCACGTTTTATAGTTAACAGTCTCACTCTGATTTCCAGTTAAAACAAGGCCCGATGTAGAAGGTAGTCACTCGTGTAACTTACTTAGACGTTTTAGAAAAAAAAAAGTTCAGTGTGATTAACGTCGAAAAACTGTAGGCAAAGCACATTTGAAGTGAGAGAAAAGGGAAAACAAAATACGGGGATAGCACATATAAGACGGGGCAAGGTCCCGAACACTTTTCCCGTTGTTTGTTATTTCCGCCCTGGACGTTGTTCGACGCTGATGCGCCTTGCTTTGGTTTGGGGGGGGGGGGGGGAGGGAGAGTAGATGTTATGTGCTCCACCCTGTCGTAAGATTGCTTGTCCACATTTTTTCCCCTTGTTAATCATACATATCTCGAGATACGCTCTCGCAGATTGAATGAGAATCCTCAGGCAACTCAGCCAGCAAATGACAAGTCGTATGAATGTTCAATCAAAATATAAGCAACTTCTTCATCTGTCTGTCTGAAGCTACGAGTTTGGTGTTCTTTGCAGGCGATGCTGTGAAGGTGTTGAGGCGGAGCTTTGTATCGGATTAGAAGCGGGTTACAGCGGTTTTTCTCAGTGGAAGAAAAAAAAAAAAGCATGCGGTCCGCAATACCTGTTCGGCAGCCTCCACTGCTATGGGGAGACTATGATGATCCCCGCCCCGTTTCCCAGGCTACGACTGTTACTAGGGGTACAAACGGAGAGGTGGGGTCGCCAACTGTGGTTCCCCAGTCCTGACACCTGCATGTCATGGGTTTCTGACTGCTAAATCAAATCAGACAGCGTCTTTGTCTCCTGATGTACGAGACCATAACAAACATTAATTTGGTTAGAGCAGAATTTTAAAAAAAAATATCCCAACCGCAGGAAAAGTTATTATAAAATCATCAAAGGCTATGGGGTGGGGGGTGTTGAGAAGGAAGGCGACGGAGAGCTGATAATGGGCGTTTAAAAAACAATGACCGGGTGTTGTTGATCCCGGGAGAAACATCAAAGGCCGAAGGAGTGGGATAGAGAGAAAAATGGACTGTTTTAACCACGATAACTTTGGGATGGTCAGGCGGGGAAAAACATCAAAGAGTCGTAACTCTGTACACGCCCTTGATCTCGTGACACCTCTCACCGCTGACGACGGTCCCAGCTAGCAGATGTCACCTCGGAGATGTCAGACATTTGGTGAGACACAGGTTCTAACTTCGCACCTTCCAGGAGCGTAATTTGGAGATTAAGTGCGTGCGTCTTTGGCCTTCACCAGGGGCGTGGAGCGAGAGGATTGTGAGGGGTGGGGGGGTGCTTCGTAATTCTAAACCCGGAAGAAAAGGAAGCAAGAGAGGTCAAGGTCGGTCAGCCTGGCACGTACTCTACTTTCGAAGGGAGAAACTCTTTTGGAGAGTTACAAAATGTGAAGAAATTCCCACATCTCTTTTGTGGACTTTTTCTGTGACAGTCTTTCTTCTCCCGCTAAGATTTTTCATCTTCCCCCCCCCCCCCCACCTCTCCCTCTACTCTCTCTCCTCCTCCCCCTTCCCACTAATGATGGTCTTCGTTGGATTGGGTCGCCATGGCGAATTATCATTGTTTTTGTTTGTTCCACGGAAAGAGTGAGAACTAATGTTCACTGTAAGCTGTGCGGTAGTACAAACCCCCCCCCCCTTTCTAAAAAAAAAGCCCTTTCCCATTACGTGTCTTAGGTTTTAAAGATTGTTATAACTTAGTCCAAAGTGGCATCTGTCCGCAACGTATTTTTAAAAAAAATCTTTGATCTTGTCTGTCCCTGTGTAAAACAGCTCCGAGAGCCACGAATCGGATCGCTTGTCTGGTCGCATGGTTTGACTGATGGGTTATTAATCTTCGTGTCACTTTGATCCGTGCTGGGATTTCCCATCTTCGGCGCCCGCGAGCTTCATTTTAAGAAGCCCTTGAAATTTAACATTACAGTTTCCCCCCAGATTTTGATACAGTTTCCACAGATTTACAGGTCTCTGCTTAAATCATCATGTACCCTTCTGGTGTCGCAAGCTATTGCGGCGTGAAAAGAATCTTTGACATACTATTTCTATACGTTTTAATACTTTTGTTTGTTGCCAGCGTTCACTTAGCACATTCTCTGCTTAGATCATCACACACAGTGCTAGTGTCTTTTTATGATACGCGTGAAAAAAAATGTCTTAGAGACGAAGCGTTTCTGTTTTAGACTACCATGATTTTTTGTTGTTTTGACTGCCTTTGAAGATAACGTTTGTTCGGTTTGAACAAAAAAAAAGAGTTTTTATTGACAGTGTAAAAAAAAAAAAAGTTGGATACTCGCAGATGATAATGTGAGTTTCTGAAATGATGATTATCTTCCTGAGCCGAGGGTTTTATCGTTGAAGTTGGAGTACTTCTCAGTCGAGTGTAACTTCTCATTTTGGCGTTTATTTGAGTCCACTGTTTTGTGACTTTCGTGGTTTAAGAATGGTAGCATTGCTGGGAAACGGGCTGGACTGATCGACGGAGTTAGATAGATAGGTTTAGCCGGAGACAATAGGTTTAGCCGGAGACAATAGGTTTAGCCGGACAAAAAAAAAGACACCAGAAGGTTATTATTTGATACCCTGACTACTGGACCCCTGTCAGTTAAAATATATCTTATCTTATATCCTTCCCGTGCCGTTAAGCGTCACATAGGGCTCGCAAAGTAGTTCCCCAATTTTTCCTGTCTTCGGCGAGTCTTTCAACCTCATCAAAGGACTTTATGCCTGTTAATTTGGCCTCTCTTAACAATATCCTCTTCAGAGTTTCACGCGGTCTGCCTCCTTTTCTTTGGCCTGTTGTGTTCCACTTGATAACTTGTTGTGGGATTCTCTGATCATTAAAATATATAAACTAGGGAAAATGTAGGAACGGCTTTATTACTCGCCTGTGTTCTCGTCAGTCAGTCCGGCCTGCCCCGGTTCCTGGCAGTGTTACTCTGCCTGCAAGCAGTGAGGTTTAAGCCCAATCACATTCAACAAATGATGGACACTTATCCTCTCAGTTACCTCGGTCGTTCTCATCAATGCACCCGCTAATTGTTGTGCAGAAATTTTTTAATCTGTGTGTAGATACATTCTTTTTTAAAAATTGTGCACAGATATGCGTCGTAACGTGAAATATAAATAATTTAGAGTTATTTTTGGAAAAAAAAATACTACATTTCAGAGAAATCAAGAAAACAAACTCATGTAACGCTATAACTAAAATTCAGAGAAATAAAGAAAACCATGTAGTGCTACCACTTATTTAATAAGCGCTAGTATAACGTAGTAGCATACTGGTATATTTTTTGTGCGTCTCATGATTTTGTGTGTGCTACAGAAACAGAAGCAAGGGGAAAAGCAAATGAAGGGGGAAGAAGAAGTGGAAATGCTTATCAGTGCTCACCTGGGCAAGAGCGAGAAAAAAAAAAGGCAAAGGACAGGCATTTGTGGAAAACCCTTGCGGAAGCCCTATGTGCCCTGGGCACCTAAGGTTCAGAGAGAGAGAGAGAGGGAGAGAGAGAGAAAGGGGGAGAGAGGGAATGTGTGTGCGAGCGCGCAGCGTAGAGGTAACATTAGTTCTCATTCTTTCTGAGACCGCGGACCGCACAAACTATAATAATTCGTCACCCCCTCTCTAGCGAAGGCCATCATTACTTCCTAGTATTTAGGTATGAGCATTAAGACAGAAATATACATATGCATGAACTGATGCTCTTTGTAACTCACAGCAACAAAAGAAACTTCTAGCTCAGACCTCCTATGCCAAGCTGGGGTCCAGAACCAAGGTCATAAATAATTATATTAAAGGTAATAAAGACAAATATGTCCTGAGAATATTACTCCATTAGATCATATACGGGATAACATTAATCTAATGTAACGTCTGGATGATACATACAGCAGCATTAGCCAGGGTTGCGCCTCAGAGCTGCGGCGCCACTGGGGGAGGCTACCATCTTGGACGCCAGCAACAAACCCCACAGTTAAACTAATTACAGGGAACGTTTTACAATTCAGATATAAGTAGCTGGCGTATTAAGTAAAACAGCTTGAATAGGTGTATCTGATACATGCCTGGTTATCAGTGATCAATGTTTCGAGCATGTTGCAACTATGTCTTCTGAGGTTAGGAACAGTGGCATTATTTTCAATAATTGTTGGGGGAAAAAAAAGCCCACTGTCAGACAGTCGATCAGAAAAAATGTGTATATATCGGGCAGTTTATCTAACAAGCAATTACGCGTGTATAACCAAATAACTGTCGTCCTTCCATTAACCGTTTGGCAGATACGTATGCGTGGGTTCTGCAAACGTCGTTTTATTGATTTTGTGGTAGTAATTATATGTTGTTGTTTGGAGCATCTCGTGGCATTTAAATTGCTGGTGTAAGTGCTGCTTCAGAATGTCTGAGACAGAAGGCGCATCACTTCCCTCAGGCTTTCCATTGCCGTTAGACCTTTGTTGATGATGTCAGCATATTATGTTAGGTTGTGAGCTGTGGATGGCGCCTGACTATCGTTAACTGTTAGTGCTCTTTTCTCTCAGGCGAAGGGCGGAGGTTTCAGGTTCGTCTGGAGGCACACCAGCCACCCGGCTGCAGGAATGGGTGTTCGAATCCTGAATTTACAAACACACACACACTTTGTAAGGTTATCGTTTCTTGGATTTCATACTTCGTCCTGTATGATACTGTTATGTCAGCCACATAGTTTTGTTTTGTTTTTTGTCTTCATTTAGTACATCTCCGTACATCTATGAAATCCCTTTATACATGATTATTTTTACTAATGACTGCAACATACACGCACAAAGAGATACGTCTATTAGGAACTATAGCTAATGTTTGTTCCAATGTCAGACACTCTAAATATCATCCCTTTATCTTTGATATCCGCCGTGCCAATGATGAAGACTTATTATGCAGGCCGGATGATCCGCGGCGGATGACATCCTGTAATCTAGCGTCCTCTGATGATCCATCTATGTAGTTCATTTCAGATCTCTCCTTTGAGATCGTGACAGTAATATGATTGATCTGGGAACAGATTGAGGTGGGGGGGGGGGAGGAGAGGTAGGGGTTCATCACAATGTCGAGCAAGGTGGAGATATTATCCATAATGCTGCTACTTTTCTTACAGTCAGTGGGTTTTTTTTTTTTTTTGTATGGTTTAATGCGATCTTCAGTCGATACGCAAATTACTGAGAAAGAAAATGGAACTGAAATGTAGGGGATGCGGAGGCAAATGTACAGTATTCGAATGTTGATGCGGGTGGGATATTGCTTCTAACGATGTCCCGGCAAAAAGCATTTCTAGCAGCGATTGGTTAAAATAAGTTGACCAATGAAATACTTTAAATTCCACCAACCAGTATTTTCCGCTTGAATTCGCTTTTTAAAGCGTGATTAAATACCACAAAAAAAAAAAAAAGAAAAAAAAAAGAATCTGGGTCACCATCGCCATAACCAGGACCATTTTCACTGATGGAGGACGTGCTTAGGAATTAAGAGTTTCCAGTCTTTTATGATTGAATTAGTTACGTTTGACTGAGGTCATTGAAGGGGAAGAAAAGAGATTTGAGGAGAATTTTGAACCATAGAAGCGGAGTACCGTGATCTTAATTTCTGGAGTCAGTGATCGTGATTTTTTTTTTTTTTTTGGTTGACCCGATAAAGAAAGGAATCTAATTAAATGCATAAGAAAAGGACAGTCATCATTTATTGGACATATAAAGAGAAGGAAATCCGTTTAAAAAAACGACAGTCATCATTTATATGACATATAATGAGAAGGGGATCCATAAGAAAACGACAGTCATCATTTATATGACATAATGAGAAGGGGATCCATAAGAAAACGACAGTCATCATTTATATGACATAATGAGAAGGGGATCCATAAGAAAACGACGGTCATCATTCACTGGACGTTTAATGAGCAGTGGAGGGCTTGAAAACATCGTTATAGTAGTAAAAGATAAACAGGAAGAGAGACAGTGGAAGACCAAAAGGGAACAAAAAATGATGGACAGTCTAATGCGATGGCACAATAAAAAGTCGCCAACTGAGGTGATGGAAAATATCAGGGAATGAGATCTGCGGAGAAGCATGACTACCAATACCTACGGCAGGGCACTTGATGATGATGATGATCCAGTCAGGAAGTTGGCCCGGCCCCATTGTCTCTTTTCTAGTTGGGTCTCTTACAGATTAAAGATAATATACTTCAGAACTGGCTCTGTACATTATTTCTCTCTCCATCTTCTTGTTTTGAAAGCAACTGACCCATTAATTGCTTTGACGGTGACACTATCTAAGACCACAGTTTTCTGTCTGTGTAAGATACAGGAAATTATTAATCGCTTTCTTTCTTTCTTTATTTCTTTCTTTCTGAGTCAATGTCTTCAGCTACTGTATTTTACTAACCTTTTCCCACTAGGAACAACTGTGTTAAGAATACACTTATCTTAACATAGTCTTTGTAAGATCACAGATCTGTTTGCTTAAAAACTTTGACCTACTTCTGTAGCCCAGAAACCTGTAGCAATCAACACTAATTGTAATTGTTATTTTTGTAAAATGTAATGGCAGGTTGGTGGACGGATGTGGACATGGAGATCTCCGGCAGGGACGAGGAAAGTCTGATGTGAAACCAATGAATCCAGGACGTGACAAGCCTATGGGTCTTTACAACAGTGGCTATCAGAATGACGTAAACAAAACAAGAGCCAGCAGCTTATAGGTGGCGGGGAGTGGATATCGTTAAGGCACTCATCGGATTCCTCACCCCAAAGTCGGAGTGTCTCTGTGGAACTGTCTCAAAACCATCTGACACGGAGAAGGGGCTTAAGTACAGCCACCAGAGGCCGGAAAACAAAGTTTTGGCCAGGCCAACCTACATCACTATCCTCATGGCAGTCCGAGCAAGACCACAGTCTGCCCTAGCAAGGAAAGGTGCTGAAGTCGGAGTTACCCAGAAAAAAGGCGCATCGCAAAAATCAGGGTACCGCGCATTATCGCTAATGAATTGTCTCTACTGACCTTTTCTTGGTGGTACTTTCTTGTCTCTCAGTCATAGAATTCTCTTTACCAGGACCTCTATATCATGACCTTCTCAGACGTAAAACTGCTACACTTGTGCGTGTATGTGCGCGCGCGTTGTTCGCCAGCTTTTTACTTCAATATGGCCACAGTTTCATCTGTCTGATCCTACATCTGTAGTTACCGTATATTGGCTTGTTTTTAAGCTGTTTTGCTTTTGTCTTTGCGTAGCGTGCCAAAAAAAAAAAAACGTTCTGAAAGTCTGTGTTGATTATCGTTCTCCAAACCAGACTATACGCAGTCCTTTCTCTTCTTATTATACAGTATTTACTTATCTCTTATCCGGAAACACGATAATCTCTTTGTTCTTGATTCAAGGAATCCACAGACAAGGACAAATTGTTTACAGAAATCTGCCGCACTCCTTTCCTGATATGTAACTGTGTACATCATAGAAATCCCTCCGCAATATCCTTGTGATCTGTAGCCAGGGACGCTTGAATATCGAATACATCACATGTAATCGATAAGCGGGATCGTCGGCGTGAACAAGGAGTCGGGCGTTTTCGACTACCAGACAGGTGTGGAGAGTTGGAGAAGTAACTACTAGAGATGTGGGAAACGTTATTTTTGTGTGTCAGTTCTTCTCGCATGTCATGGGCTACAGTGAAAGAGGTTTATTAACTCCAGTTAAGTGGTTGGTTATTTATTGTCATTTATTATATCTAACAACTAAAGAAATAGACAACAAATTAGACTATTTTGAGAACAAATGCATAAAGAAAATACTTGGCATAAAGTGTAACGAATTCAAGAACAACGCAGAGATAAGACAGATGAGCGAACAACAACCTGTCTCATGGATGATCAGAAAAGGGAGATGGACATATGTCGGTCACTAATGAACAGAAACAGTCAACGAATCTCAAAACAAGCTATCAAGTGGAACACAACAGGCCGTAGAAAAATAAGTCTACCGTGTGAAATTCTAAAGAGAACATTGTTAAGAGAGGCCAAGTTAGTAGGCATAAAATCCCCTGATGAGGTCGAAAAATTCGCTGAAATTAGAAAAACTTGCCGAAGTGTCATGCGAGTCCGTGTGACGTTTAACGGCACGGGAAGGATGTAAAAAGATTACACCTGCTCAATGTCTGACGTGAATAAATATGTTTTGTTATCAAAACACTGGGTATTTTCTGTTGATTGAATCTGGTCATCCTTGTATCTTTACTTCCACTTACTCTCTGACTATCTTTACTTCCACTTACTCTCTGACTATCTTTACTTCCACTTACTCTCTGACTATCTTTACTTCCACTTACTCTCTGACTATCTTTACTTCCACTTCCACTATCTTTACTTCCACTTACTCTCCTAATATCTTTACTCCAACTTACTCTCCTAATATCTTTACTCTGACGTACTCTTCTAATATCCTTACTCCATCTTACTCTCCTAATATCTTTACTCCAACTTACTCTCTGACTATCTTTACTTCCACTTACTCTCCTAATATCTTTACTTCCACTTACGCTCTTAATATCTTTACTCCAACTTACTCTCATAATATCTTTACTTCCACTTACTCTCTTAATATCTTTACTCCAACTTACTCTCATAATATCTTTACTTCCACTTACTCTCCTAATATCTTTACTTCCACTTACTCTCTGACTATCTTTACTTCCACTTAATCTATCTTTACTTCCACTTACTCTCTGACTATCTTTACTTCCACTTCCTCTATCTTTACTTCCACTTACTCTCCTAATATCCTTACTCCAACTTACTCTCCTAATATCTTTACTCCAACTTACTCTCTGACTATCTTTACTTCCACTTACTCTCCTAATATCTTTACTTCCACTTACTCTCTTAATATCTTTACTCCAACTTACTCTCATAATATCTTTACTCCAACTTACTCTCCTAATATCTTTACTTCCACTTACTCTTTTAATGTCTTTACTCCAACTTACTCTCTGAACGTCTCTCACTGTGTCCCCCCCCACACACACACACACACTCTCTCTCTCTCTCTCTCTTTCATTACCTCTGTACCTGCCACCTTCTCACCTGCCAAAAAGATGTGCCCATAATCATGTATGCTTTATCCGTAAAATATAACAACTTAATCTTCCTTTCACATATAGGACTGTATGTATTAAGAACATATCTTTTTAAAACAGTTTTTTTTTTCCTCTCTGTTTCTAACGAGACTGTGGATCCACGTTTCCCCGACACTGGCAGAGTTTACCTACCGCTCTGCGTAGCAACAATAACAGAGGGCGTATTATCCTGTGATATGCTGAAGCTTTATCCTGTCGGATATCTCATCCCCAGGCTGCGGTAAGAAGTAAATGCCAGATGGTCTGGACAGAGTTCATGAACCTGCTATCTGGGCCCAGGAGGCTGTGGATATCTTAAAAGGTTTTGGAAGACATTTACTGGTCTAGCCTTTCTGTGCAGCAAATGGTTTTTATGTTTGAAGTCCGTCCCCCCCCCCTCCTTTTTTTTTAAAATTGACGACAGGAGATCCTGGTGGTTTGGTGTACATAAAAATGTCTTTTATTTTGTGTGGGCATTTTTTTGTTCGTACAGTCAGTGATCTTTGACCCAAGATGGTACCCGGAACTAAGGTTGTGTATTTCTCATCTTGTGTTTCCTTCTTGTAAATGTCTCCTTTGTTTACCGTTTTTCTTTTCTGCTGTGGCATTTGTTAATCTGTTAAGATTCTTCTCTTTCTCCCCCTCCCCTCTCTCATCAGATGTTTTTCTGTCTTTATTATTATTCTTCTAATTTTTTGTTCCCCCTTTTACCGCTTCTTTGTTCCTCAGTTTTTCTTGTTATATTTCTCACTGCTTGTTTGTTCCTTAGTTTTTCTTGTTCTGATTTACTTCTCAGCGCTTGTTTGTTCCTAGTTTTTCTTGTTCTGATTTATTTCTCACCGCTTGTTTGTTCCTCAGTTTTTCTTGTTCTGATTTATTTCTCACCGCTTGTTTGTTCCTCAGTTTTTCTTGTTCTCATTTATTTCTCACCGCTTGTTTGTTCCTCAGTTTTTCTTGTTCTGATTTATTTCTCACCGCTTGTTTGTTCCTCAGTTTTTCTTGTTCTGATTTATTTCTCACTGCTTGTTTGTTCCTCAGTTTTTCTTGTTCTGATTTATTTCTCACCGTTTGTTTGTTCCTCAGTTTTTCTTGTTTTGATTTATTTCTCACCGCTTGTTTGTTCCTCAGTTTTTCTTGTTCTATTTCTCACCGCTTGTTTGTTCCTCAGTTTTTCTTGTTCTATTTCTCACTGCTTGTTTGTTCCTCAGTTTTTCTTGTTCTATTTCTCACCGCTTGTTTGTTCCTTAGTTTTTCTTGTTCTATTTCTCACTGCTTGTTTGTTCCTTAGTTTTTCTTGTTCTGATTTATTTCTCACCGATTGTTTGTTCCTTATATTTTCCAATTCCCTTTTATTCCTCGTTGTTCTTCAAAATATTTTCCATTTCACATGTATTCCTCTCTAATTGATTGTTCCATATATTTTCCAGGTCTCATTTATTCCTCATGGATTCTTTCAAGTGGCGCGAGGCGCACTTTACAGTGAACATTGAAAAGGTTTCACCCGCTGTCAAGAACATATTTATTTTAGGGTTGTAACTTTTACACATCTGTGAGAATAGATCTCTAACTCTTACTCGGCCGTGAGAATAGATCTCTAACTTTTACACAGCCGTGAGAATAGACACGCAATACCTTAATAGAACTTGACGGTCAAGAAATTGGGGGGGGGGGGAGACTACACAGTATTTGACACTAGGCTTTTCTTGGGTGTGGAAACTGTTGCCTTAGTGTTGTTACTCGTCTCTAATAATGTCATTCGTAAACAGAGACTGCTGTATCATCATCATCATCATCATGATCATGTGCCGTGCCGACTGGCGTTGGCTGTTATGCTTCCCCAGAGCACACGATCCTCCATGCAGGCCATCAGCTCAGTTGGTGATCTTCTCTCACACCATCCCGTCAGACTGTCCAGTATCTTTCTCTTGGTCTTTCTCTTGATCTTCTTCCCTCTATTTTTCCTGTTGTTATAATATTTTCAATGCCCCCTCTTCTCATTGTATGTCCTATGAAAGTACATTGTCTCTGTCGTATTTTTTTTGACAAGATTTTTTTGTCTCTCCAGCTCTTCTCATACATTCTTCATTAGTTATTTTGCTGTCCAGGGGATTCGCAACATTCTTCTAATAAACCACATTTCTGCTGCTTCCAATGATTTTTGTGCAGACTTGCCTATTGTCCATGATTCACTTCCATATAACAAGATCATATACTACACCATGTATACTAGACTATACTACTGTACCCGAAATTCGAGCAAGTAGCATTTAACAAACCATAAGGGACATGAGGAAAATTCTTGATACATTTAAGTGATATTTTTCCGGCAGATAAACATATGAACGTTTTCCTTTCATTTCTATTATTAACTAGTTTTCATCAGTTCCTTATTTGATTATGAAGATGCATTTAAGATGTGGAATATCGTCTGTCTTTATGAGCCTATTCAAAGTTTTAAGGGTTCTGCTTTAGAATAGTCATGAAAAATAAAACATTTGACGTGGCTTCTGATGAAAGAGAAGATAGTCAGATGTGCATGGTACTGGTTTTACAAAACAGATTGTGGGGACAAGAAGCAATGAGATGAGCTTTTTTTTTTTTAATAGAATAACAAACCAATATTTCGGCGATATACCTCTATCAAGGACGGCGAAAATAACGAAAGAACAAATACATGTAAATTAAGGACGGAAATGGCACTTAACTGGCAGAGATTTTTTTGTATGGGACGCCAGTGAAGTAATTCGTTATTTGCTTGATTTTCTAACCAAGAGGATCTCTGCCGGTGAAGTGTCTTTTTTGTGTGTGTCTATTTCTTATTCGGTTATTGTCGTCGTCTTTGTTAACGGTATGTCGCCGAAATATTGGTTTGTTACTGTTGGTGTTACATGTCTACACGTTCATCTCACTGCTTCTTTTTTTTTTATTCCTTATCATCACTTTTTTTTAAACTGCATCTTTCAGCTCTGACTGTCTCTACTCTTCTAATTCTGTAGAATCAGTTTCACCACAGTCCTCGACCTATTTAATGAAGGAATCGCTGAATTTCACGCGGTTATCATAGAACTCCGATCTATCTTATCTAAGTCCCGAAGCAATTGCATGCTGTAGGGCGTGAAGTGTTAATGCCTTCACGTTTCTACCCCACTACAGCATTTGAGGTAGGGATGCCAGCGCCTCGCCTTGCTGCCATTGTTTTCCAAAGGAAACCCCAGGTACCCATTTTTTTAAAAGACTGGGTTGACCCCGGTGCCAATTCCAATAGCAGTAGAAAAGACCAATAGACTAAAGCCTCATACATGCGACGTCAGTACATTCTGTTACATGAGGGTAGTTAAACAAGAGAAGAAATTGTAAGTTTTTGCTGTTACAAACACGACGTCTTGGCGAAGCTGACAGGAAAGATTTCACTTCATGTAAAAATTGGAAAAATAAAACAATGGGGGGAAAAGAAATAAGTGGAGAAATTATTTCACGGTTCGTGATAGCGAGGGTAAATTTTATGTTTCACCCGGGCTTGTCGACTTTACCCATCTCCTTTCCTCGTATCTTATCACCCGAATCTTCATCTCTCTCCTCGTGGCTTGTCGTTGGTGGCTCTTAAGAACGAAAAACTGGCGATTAGATGACCTTGGCACAGTTCTGACACTTTCCAGCAGGTGCGAGATTAACTGGGTAAATAATCGAGAGAGCACGAATGGGTTAATCCTTTGTGTAAATGCAATGACAGGGATTTAGAAGTCATAAAAAACCGTAATGTAAGGATATATCGGACGAGTGACAACATAAACGTGTCCATCTGGGAAATAATATAAATAAGAGTGAATAGCGAATAAGACTTTATCGAGACAAGAATACACTATATATAACCTGGTCTCCCTTTGTTCAGCTTTCCCTCTCAAAAGGGCGTTGTTTTGGGCTGTCTTACAATCTGACACATCTGGTTTCCGACTTCCACCAATAAACGTTGCCGACGCTTTACTTTTTTTGCTGTTATTTGTTCGTCTGTGAAGCCGCTTTGCATCACTTGTACCCCGTTCTACTGTTTCACTGTACCGATGTACCGTCACTAAATATGGTAAAACGCTTATAAGGAATCTCCTTCCTCCCTCCCCCCCCCTCCCCCCCAAAAAAAAAGAAAGTTTGTGGTTTAGCTTGCTTAGATTTAGAAAATGGGCGGCCTGGTTGGCTACATGAGATTTAGAAAATGGGCGGTCTGGTTTTCTACGTGAGATTCAGAAAATGGGCTGCCTGGTTGGCTACGTGAGATTTAGAAAATGGGCGGCCTGGTTGGCTACGTGAGATTCAGAAAATGGGCGGCCTGGTTGGCTACGTGAGATTTAGAAAATGAGCGGCCTGGTTGGCTACGTGAGATTTAGAAAATGGGCGGCCTGGTTGGCTACGTGAGATTTAGAAAATGGGCGGCCTGGTTGGCTACGTGAGATTTAGAAAATGGGCGGCCTGGTTGGCTACGTGAGATTTAGAAAATGGGGGGCCTGGTTGGCTACGTGAGATTTAGAAAATGGGCGGCCTGGTTGGCTACGTGAGATTTAGAAAATGGGCGGCCTGGTTGGCTACGTGAGATTTAGAAAATGGGCGGTCTGGTTGGCTACGTGATTAGACGCTCGATCTACTGACCCGGTGGTACCCGGTTCAAGTCCCAGCAGTGGGGTTTTTGTTGGTACCATCACACCAGGAAGGCTTCGGGCCCTAGCCATCCTCTAAAAATGTGTACCAGAGAAATCTGTAAGGGTAAATGCTGCCAGGCGTAATACTGACCGCATCATACCTTCATGTGCCAAAGGTCTTGAAAACAAGGACCTATCACCGTATCCCCAATATGCCTTAGTGTTTAATGACTTGGAAACGGCGATTTTACCTTTACCGTTTCAGATTGATAAGGTGTGTCCAGCAGGTTTGACAAATGTAGAGGCTAGTCAGCGTCATAGACTGACTCACTTCACGTCTCTCGGGCATTTACGATCTTCGTGTTAAAACATTGACCTTTTTGCCAGTCACTGACCCATAAGCTGGCATGCTGTCGCCAGTGTTGGCGAACCATAGCTGACCAAGACCCTGTCTCACCTCTTCGTTGGTACCTCCAGTAACAGGCATAGCCTGGGTAACGGCAGGAATGGCCATAGTTCCTATGGTGGTCGAGTCTGCTAAAGAAGTATTGCACACCACCTGCTTTTTTTTCTTTTTTTAGCTGCACGCAGAGACGGAAAAAAATAGCCGCCATAATCCGCTTCGACATGATGCTGTGCCTCCACATCTTCACAGCATCGGCTGCAAATAACACCAGGTCGCAGTTCAAGGGAGACTGAAGAAGAAGAAAAAGAAGAAAATATGTATGACATTGCCAAGTAGCAATACAAAGGAGAACGGCAAATCCTGTAAGAATGATAGTTACATGAAAGAAACAGTACTATATGGCCTGCATAAGTCCCTTTTTGGAAAAACAAAGTAACGATGAGGACAGAATCCGAATAGGGACTCTGTTGTCGCCACCTGTGGAGACTCATTTCATGAACAGTCTAGTTCGTGGTGTTCTTAAGAATTTGGCTAACGACTACTTGGCATAGACGCATACAAGGAGTAGTGCATAACAACAATTATTTATATTGGTAATATGACGGTAATACAGTTTTGTTTGCTTCTTAAAGTCCGTCACGAAACTACATGAACAAAATATTAAACCCCTAGAAAAACACATACAAAAAACAACTTTCAACACATGCAAGAAAATGATTTGATTGTTGACTGTCAGTCAGGTTTTAGGCTGAAACATTCCTGCCACACAGCTCTCACAAAAATGACAGAATGTTGGTTATCTAATATAAACGATGATAAATTATGTGGTGCTGTCTGTGTTGACTTCAAAAAAGCATTTGACATGATTGATCATGAAATCCTAATTAGAAAGCTTGAGACTTATAGATTAAACCCTGACTTGACAAAATATATTACATCTTTTCTTTCCAACATATAACGGTAGTTTGCCTCAAAACTCAAGTTCATCTGTGGTTGATAATGGCATTCCGCAGGGATCTATTCTTGGTCCTCTCCTGTTTACCATCTACATCTGTGATCTTCCACTTCATCTAAAAAAATCATCTTGTGACCTCTTTACTGATGACTGCACAGTTTACGCCAGTGACATTGACTGTATTAATCTTGAGTTAACTCTTCGAATTGAAATAATCTAATTAACTGGAGCAATAACAACAGAATGCTCATAAACATCAGCAAAACAAAATCCATGCTCATTACAACAAGACAGAAATTAATAATTTCACCAACAACAACACTACAGCTCCATGCTGGAACTTCGCAGATAGAGAATGAACATAAAACTCTAGGTCTCATGATTGACCACCACCTCAGCTGGAATCATCGTGTAGACAATCTAACCAAACTCGTTGCACAAAAAGTTTACCAGTTTACTAAAATTAAACATTTTCTTTACATAGACACCAGAAAAATATACTACATATCACAGATACAAACACACATGGACTACTGCTCCACAGTCTGGGTTAGTTGTTCCATGTCAAACATGAAAAGACTTTACTCACTTCAAAAACGAGCAGTAAAGCTTATAGATGACACACATGCAACAAGCATTACAAATAAGGACAAACATCTTGATATTCTACATTTCAAGGAGAGATTTCTTTTCAACAAGACCACGTTAATTCGTAAAATTCTATCACACAATGCTCCACCCCATCTGTGGTCGTTGTTCAAATCCAACCCAAAACACAGTCAACGCTTAAGCAATTGTATTCTCCTAAAACCATGACTTGATATGTTAAAAAAAACTTCTCTTACTCAACTGCCCACCTTTGCAATGCCCTACCAATTCACGTAAAACTTATAAGTAATATTCGTTCTTATAACTTTAAACTTTGTCATCTGTTTGATATGGATTATATGCCTCCCTAAGCATAGTTTAAAGTATGGCTTGACTGTTGTAATTTTTTTAATACTGCTTTTCTATAAATTTGTTAGTTTTGAATGAATGTAAGAATGCAAGTTTATTTAAGTTGTTGCATAAATCAGAGTGTAGAGTGTATGGACATAAGATAAGTTTATTATTTATTTATGTAATCATGTAATGTGTCTTCATGATTATTATGCTCATTAACAAATGCTGAATGACTGACTGAGTGAAGGCTGTATGATGAGGGGCAGAATGTTAGACGGGCCTGCGTGCCCAATTCTTAACCCTTTGAAAATAAATTAAGTTCGATGGTTCGTTCGTTCCAGATGGGATAAAAACCTAAGCGACAGCAGCTTGGGAAAACGCGTTTTAATTTCAGAGTTGGTGACAAATATTGTCTCCCCCTAGCACTCCATAGCCTTTTGTGTTCCATAATTCTCCCATATAACCGAGGTGAAGCAGCCCAACTTACGACTTTTGAGTGCTTGTGTAAACGATTTCACGTGGGCCCGGGTCGTAATTTGCCAGCTTGACGTGACGTCGCCACAGCCACGGAGCACCGGAGACACACCAACTTTCGCCAAACAAAGCCCTGTTGAAGCACCCTCTCTCCGGCCATTCAGGGTTTCGAACTTGATCCTCTTGTTGTTTCGCGAGTGCGGATGTATGTGGGAACATACAGGTCAAGGAACCTTTTGAGCTTCTTGTGTATGGGTTTCAAGAAGCTACAAGGTCTTGTTAGAACTGGAAAGAAATGGGGGCACCAGAACTTCTTCAACGGAATTGTACATGTACTGTACACATTTTAGTGCCACTTAATAATGCTTCTTGAGTTGAGAAGATGATGGGAAAATGAGATGATACGCCTTTGCTTATTCTCTGTTCGTTTTCATGCACTTTTACATCTAAAGACCATTTTTCCAGTCACATATGAATTGCACATAACCAGCTTGTATGTTATATCTCAGTGTCATAAACCCTCGGTAGTTTTCATCAAATAATTAGCATTTAATGTCAGATTGATAAACCCAGCTGGGGCCACGGGTTCCGAACCCTTGGTTTAAAGAATGAGAGTGGTGGATTCCATGAATCGTGGTTTAACAGCAGTTCTTCCTGGGCCAGGTTTCGGCTTTGAAAACTCTGTAGAGCCACTGATTGTCCATGGGAAGACAGGTGAGTCCGCAAGGGATGAGTTTAAGTTTTAATAAATTCTAAACATAAAAGAACGTTCAGAGGTTGAAATCCTTTCTGGGTAATGATTTAAGATGTAGGGGAAGATTCGGGGACAGAGTGGGACTGGGTTGAAATTGAAGGATTGGGACCCGGGACGTTGTAGAGATATCTGCGGGATGTCTTCTGGAGTTTGATGCAGTTAAAGCTTATTAGTGGATCTGAACTCTTGACAGATTTGCTCTTGAGTGTGGATCTGAACTCTTGACATATTTGCTCCTGAATGTGGATCTGAACTCTTGACATATTTGCTCCTGAATGTGGATCTGAACTCTTGACATATTTGCTCCTGAATGTGGATCTGAACTCTTGACATATTTGCTCCTGAATGTGGATCTGAACTCTTGACATATTTGCTCCTGAATGTGGATCTGAACTCTTGACATATTTGCTCCTGAATGTGGATCTGAACTCTTGACAGATTAACTCCTGAATGTGGATCTGAACTCTTGACATATTTGCTCCTGAATGTGGATCTGAACTCTTGACATATTTGCTCCTGAATGTGGATCTGAACTCTTGACAGATTAACTCCTGAATGTGGATCTGAACTCTTGACATATTAACTCCTGAATGTGGATCTGAACTCTTGACATATTTGCTCCTGAATGTGGATCTGAACTCTTGACAGATTAACTCCTGAATGTGGATCTGAACTCTTGACAGATTAACTCCTGAATGTGGATCTGAACTCCTGATAGATTTGCTCCCGAATTACTGTAGAAACTAATTCGCTTGTTGTGTATGTGTGTGCGTGCGCGTATGCGTGCGTTTCTTCCTTTCTGTCTTTCTTTCTTTCTTTCTCGTCATATTAATGTGTCTTTCATACATTTACTTGTGCTGTGTATTTCATTCTGTTACTCAGAGCTCCGAGTCCTGCTTCCCATTGAGAGAGACCTCACCTTAGATGTTGGAGGTTGCGAGTTCGAATCCTATCTGGAGGGGGGGGGATTTTTTTTCACGCCAGTTAAAAATTCTTTGGCAGTTGAAAATCGAAAAGAAAAAAAAAAAAAAAGATTAGGCCGGACCGCCGCTGCCCGGGTGAAATTCTGGGAAATCTGCCAGGGAAATTGCCCGAAGCGCTTGAAGTTTCTCTGCTGCCTGCGACACCCCTTCTGAGCTAGTAACTGAAGCAGGGGACAGAGGAGGTATGGACATGGCCTGACTGTGATGAAGTCATTTTCCCTAGCTTCTGAGGTCAAATCACTACAACCATTTCATCCGGCATCCAGGCCAGCAAAATTTCTGTTCCTAAACAGGATCGGCGACATCTGGATTGGACACAATCCACCGGGATCTTCGACTTGAATAGAAGAATTTTCCAACACTTTATTCCGGATTAACCTGTCAAGCCCCGAAAGACACGGTCTTAAAATCTTCGGTCAACAGTCCTGGCAGTGTTTGCTCTAGGTATGAGAGAGCTGCCTTTCTTAAATATGCCGTGAAATTCCCGGGAGTAAAGGATTGTGGGTAAAAGTTTCCGCTTGAACTAGATTTATTGTCGACATCAGCGATTTGCTTTCTCTATTATAAAGTCTTCACAGCTTGAGCCGAAAATATAAAGAAATTAAAACACAACACAGAGAGAGAGAGAGAGAGAGAGAGAGAGAGAGAGAGAGAGATGAAACCTCCTACACTGTTTTTTTTAAGTAAGAACCGAAAGTTGAGGAGCGCCTTTCTTCCTGTAATCTCTCAGTGTTCCATCTGTTTATATATCTCATACATGGAAGGATCTTCTTCAAGTTTCTCGACCATTTTCGAAAACCCAACTCCTCACTTTAGTTATGTTCACGAAATAGAAGTGTAAGTAACCTTACTAGATCCACGCATAAATATAGCAAGTGTCGGCAAGCTGAGGAAAGACGCTGGCAGTTTGTTGAGGCTTATGTCCTGGAGGACTGGTGACTCATTACCAAAAATATCAACTGGGGATGGACACCGCAAGTGTACAGGAGTAAAGGTAGACCAAAGAAGACATAGAGAAGAACAACAGAGAGGATGTTGAGTAACAGAGGGCTCATTTGGGCAAGAGCGGGGGTGGGGGTGGGGAAGGACAGGCATTTGTGGAAGACCCTTGTGGTAGCCCCCTGTGCCTTAGTCATGTAAATGTTCAGAGAGAGATAGAGAGAGAGAGAGAGATGTAACAGACCCACTAGTTAAGCAGCTTCATTTTGACAACCATATGCTGATCCCACATGACAACGATATACTGATCCCACATGACAACGATATACTGATCCCACATGACAACGATATACTGATCCAACATGACAGCCATATACTGATCCCACATGACACCCATATACTGATCCAACATGACAACGATATACTGATCCCACATGACAGCCATATACTGATCACACATGACAACGATATACTGATCCCACATGACAGCCATATACTGATCCAACATGACAACGATATACTGATCCCACATGACAGCCATATACTGATCCAACATGACAACGATATACTTATCCCACATGACAGCCATATACTGATCCAACATGACAACGATATACTGATCCCACATGACAGCCATATACTGATCCAACATGACAGCCATATACTGATCCCACATGACAGCCATATACTGATCCCACATGGCAGCCTCAAAAACTTTTAAAGTAAAAATAAGTATGCACGTAACAACCATCAGAACAAGGGTTCTATATTCTTGAAATGTATTTCCTTTGACTACGCTCTGAAATTTTCATCTGAAACGTAGAAATGAAAGCGAGCTCTCTTCATAGTTCCTATTTTCTCCATACTGTTTTCAGTATCTTTTGGTTGGACAACATCTTTGCGCGGGCCTTTTTGTGTCATTTCAGAGGTCTGTAAGATCAGTCCGTAGATTAGTTGTAACGTATGGAATGTCTTGATACGTTCAGTGGCGGGAGTTTATAATAAACTTTCTTTAGACTGACGCCTTTGCCCGAAGCTGAATGTGATTTTTATCAAAGATGAGGTCTTGTTGTGAAATCCGTTCTTTAACAACAGGAGTCGTGTTATTTTTCTAGACCGGTGGTTCCCAAGATGTGGTCCAGAAACCACAAGTTGTACGCTAAGCATTATAGGATGGTCTGCAGATTTGTTTTGTTTTTCTTTCACATCTTGAAGTACCACTAAATGTTTAGTTAAATATTTTTGGCATTGCGATATTACAACTTATATGTACTTGGGAAGTGGTCATTGGATGTAAAAGGTTGGGATACACTGTTCTAGACTACCAGACGTAATGACTTTCTGGGTTTAAAGAGACCAGAATAAACACCCAGAGTTGTACGATTTGATGGTCCTCCCATGCCCCCTCCCATTTCTCACACATAGCCCCTCTGGGCAGATAGTTAAGATTTCACTTAAGCCATCTTTCAAAAGATGCAGAGTTTACCAAAGACTGTTTTTTTTTTAAATCGTGAATTAGATTGAATTCTTTTATAGTTATTTCTCATCAAAGACATCTGCTGTAATTCTTTCTTTTAATTCATGGGGTGCTTTTTATTTCTGTGCTTGCTTTTTTTCACGTATAATAACACTTCAAAGAAGTGCCACGAGGTTCAGAGAAAAACAAAAATTGAGTTGATTTTTACTGATCCATCATTTCATGGATTTCTATCTGAAAGAGTCTCCCTGTATGCAAACTCAAATGTAATCTTTCCCTTCCTGAAATGTTATAGTTCTTTGTAACTTTTCGATTGCATCTCTTGCTACTGCTAGAGTGTCCAACTGTCGGCCTTCGGACTACATTAGATCCCCATTTGCGGCCCGCATATTGTGAAGATGTAATGTGTTTGACTAAATTTAACAAAGACGTGTAAACAAAACACGTGAAAACATGTTTAAAAGACCTAAAAAAAGCTAATTAGAAACATTCAAATGACCTTTACTTCATAACTGCCAGTTTTTTGGGTTTTTTTTTTACCTTTTTAAAGAAGCTACCAAAAAGTAGCTGATTTAGATGCGAGCACAACTGGTCTAATCTGTGTCTTATTTATATTTAGTTTAGTGCTGTGGGATATCATTGGGGATTGTGGCCAGCTTGTAACCAGAAAAGCCTTTCAGGGCAGTCGCATGAACTTTTCCTACACATCATGTTAAATAACACACTAATCATGTTCTAGGATTATGAGAGAATTTCCTTGTTTTGTGAGAACTTTCAACCCTGACTTTGTCTCTTTAGAGAAGTGGTTTCCACCCGCTATGCGGGATCGCAGCTCATCCTCGGATGGCCCGCTGCTGCTGATGTTATCGATTTGGTATTAAGTGCTGTCTGTTGTGTGACATCAAGCAGAGGATTATGGGGTTAGGATGTTGTGTATATAGGATGCTGGCTCTGAGCTTAGATGTGTTTGAAAAAGCGATCCCTGGGTGGAGAAAGTTTGGGAGCTGCTACTTTAAATGGTCTAAACCCAGCGTGACAGCTACACGGGACTAAACCTAGCGTGACAGCTACAATGGACTAAACCTAGCGTGACAGCTACAAGGGACTAAACCTAGCGTGACAGCTACAAGGGACTAAACCTAGCTTGACAGCTACAAGGGATTAAACCCAGCGTGACAGCTACAAGGGACTAAACCCAGCGTGACAGCTACAAGGGACTAAACCTAGCGTGACAGCTACAAGGGACTAAACCTAGCGTGACAGCTACAAGGGACTAAACCTAGCGTGACAGCTCTCTCTCTCTCTGAACCTTAAGTGCCCAGGGCACATGGGACTTCCGCAAGGGTTTTCCACAAATGCCTGTCCTTCGCCTTTTTTTCTGGTCTTGCCCAGGTGAGCCCTCTATTGCTCAACATCCTTTCTGTTCTTCTCCATGTCTCTTTTGGTCTACCCTTACTTCTGCTTCCCTGTGGTGTCCATCTTAGTGCTATTTTTGGTAGTGAGTTGTCAGTCATTCGGAGCACATGTCCCAACCAAGCGTGACAGCTACAAGGGATTAAATCCAGCGTGACAGCTACAAGGGACTAAACCTAGCGTGACAGCTACAAGGGATTAAACCCAGCGTGACAGCTGCAAGGGACTAAACCCTAGTGCTTTCTTGCCTATGATAGGGTATGTACTTCCGGCAGAGAGTGGCTATTTTTCTTACATATCACGGTCTACACCTGCTTCTTCCGGTTTGGATCATGACATTTTTTTTTTTTAATTGGCGATCTTTCAGAAGGTTATCTCGTAAAGCCAGGGCGGAAACTTGAACAAATGGGTTTGTTGAGTGATAGGTATGTTCTATGTGTGTGTGTGTGTGTGTGTGTTTGGAGAGAGAGAGAGATGTTTATATCCTGTAATGGACAGTGTGTTTAAAAAATCTTAATATCAGTTAAATTTTAAAGTACGCTGATAGTTAAAAAGACTTGGAAGTTAACATACAACGTTTAATTTTATCATCTGCGTTAAATCACTGAATGTCACCTTTACACGTCGGCGGTCTTACAATGGTAGTAAGAATTAGCTAGTCCGAAAATATCTGCTACCAGTGTAATGAACTTCTTCTTCTTCTTCTTCCTCTTCTTCATCTTTCTTCTTCTTCTTCCTCTTCTTTTTCCTCCTCCTCCTCCTCTTCCTCTTCTTCTTCTTCTTCTTCTTCTTCCTCCTCCTCCTTCCTTCCTCTTCTTCTTTTTCCTCCTTCTTCTTCTTCTTCCTCCTTCCTTCTTCTTCTTCCTCCTCCTTCCTTCCTTCTTCTTTGTCTTCATCCTTCTTCTTCCTCCTCCTCCTCCTTCCTTCTTCTTCTTCTTCTTTCTCCTTCCTTCCTTCCTTCCTTCTTCTTATTCTTCTTCCTCCTCCTTCCTTCCTTCTTCATCTTTCTTCTTCTTCTTCCTTCCTTCCTTCCTTCCTTCCTTCTTCTTTCTCCTTCCTTCTTCTTCTTTCTTCTTCTTCCTCCACCTCCTTCCTCCTTTCTTCATCTTTCCTCTTCTTCTTCTTCCTCCTCCTCTTCCTTCCTTCTTCTTTGTCCTTCTTCTTCTTCCTTCCTCCTCCTCCTCCTTCTTTTTCTTCTTCTTCCTTCCTTCTTCTTTGTCTTTCTTTCTTCTTCTTCTTCCTCTTCTTCTTCAGTCTCCCCGGAACTGCAAGCTGTTGTTTGCAGTCGATGCAGTGAAGGTGTTGAAGCACAACATCGTGTTTGCTTAGGGGTTACCACAGTGTCACGAATTCCCGCTTCTGCGACCCACCGAGAATACAGGCCCAAGCCCTGCGATACTCTGAACCTCTTGTGGTCCTTTCGGGGATCTCGTGTGGACCTCTCGGGGACCACAGGAGGACCACAGGACCTATCGATGACCACGGGAGTAAATTCAGTAGGATCACAGGGCGGTCTTGGTGGTAGAAGCGAACGAAGAAGAAGAGAAGAAGCTTAGGGGTGGATCATGGCAGCATTTTAAAAACTCCCTGATGACAGCTAAAAAAAAACGGCGTGTGCAATACTTATTTAGCAAACTCCACCATCATGGCGACTATGGCGATCCCCGCCCCATTATCTGGGCTAGGCCTATTACCAGGGTACCGACGGAGAAGTGGATAGGGTCTTGATCAGCTACGGTTCGCCAGCCTTGACGCTGGCATGTCATTTATGGGTCGCTGAGTTCCAAATAGGACAGTGTCATGACCCTCTGCTCTACAGTAAACAAAAATATAAATAACCAGTAGTAGCAGACGAAATATAAAACTAGACTGTCTATATTCAGACAAGCCTTAAAACTAGACTGTCTATGTTCAGGCGAGCCCTAAAACTGGACTCACTATGTTCTGAGAAAGGGACCTGGATATTTTCATCACAAAGGGGAAGAAAAAAAAATTCCGTGGTCTCTAAGACTCGAAAGAAGACGGGGATGAGAAATGAAGATGAACAATGAATGTAAAGTGTAAAGACATTTGGTCCACCAGAGCTTTTATACGTAAATTGGGCACAACCCCCTCTTCCCCTCAAAGTGGACGATCCTGAATTCTCTATAAGATCCCTAAAGATGTAAGCGGGCATTCTCGTGGTCGATAGATGTCATAGAAAACAGTGAGTTAGTACTGTGTACATACTGTAATTATATAGAAAAAAGCGGCTGTTTCCGAGAGTGCGCTGGGATTGTTGTATTTGTTCAGCAAATAAAGTAGGCGGAGAAGAAGTGTTGATGGAAATAACGGCAAATACTGTTAGTCGATATCGCAAGTGATAACAGTGGATCTCATTCCCGGAGGCTGAGGGGGGAACTCCAGTGTTTCTCAGGATATGCGGAGAGAGCCGGAGAAAAATACGTGGACTAAAAGAGACGGAACTGTTGTTTTGCGGTTTTCATTGGTCTGTTCGTTTGTTGCTCTTCCATTATTGATTAATAATGTTGATTGTCGGTGCTAGTTTGTATGTTGTTGTGGTGGTTAATTGTGAGGTGAAATTTTATGTATTAGTGATTTCGGACTTAGTGATTTGTACTGGATGTCACGTGTTTTGTTGTATTGAATGTCACATGTATTGTTGTATTGAATATCATATGTATTGTTGTATTGAATGTCATATGTATTGTATTGAATACCATATGTATTGTTGTGTTGAATGTCATATGTAGTGTATTGAATATCATATGTTTTGTTGTATTGAATGTCATATGTATTGTATTGAATATCATTTGTATTGTTTTATTGAGTGCCATATGTATTGTACTGAATACCATTTGTATTGTTGTATTGAATGTCAGATGCTTGAGCAGATTTATTTACAATAGGCCAATGTAGGGGGCGGGGGGCTGGGCTGGTGGTGTAATAGGGGAGATAGTACTACAGTACTAGAGGACAGACTCTAGTAGTACTGTAGTACATAACAAGGGGATTGTTGATCTGTGAACCATTTTCATAAAATCTTCTTCCCACTTTTGATAGCACTTACTTAAACTTGCACCAACAAGTTTTTCAGAATTGTGCCTATCTCTTTGCGGGCTTGGACGATCAGAAAGCGACGAAATCAAGAAATCCGAACAAAATCACTTTGGGCTTGCCAAAGTCATGACGATTTATAGATATATCGGTCTATATTACCCCTCCCCCCTCCTTTTATATGTTTTTCCTTGAACTTTTCCCTCGACTATTGTTCTAATTTTACCACATCCTGCACATAAATACTGTTATGTTAAACTATTATTGTTCTTCCATTAACTAACGATACATATTATGTTTATCTGCAATGGTGTTTCTGAAACATGCTATAGAGCGATATACCACGTACCGTGTAATATTTTATTGAAAGATGAAGTACTTAACTGCCCGGATGAAAGATTTTTCTAGAAGCAAATATTTAAGTACATATTTTGACACCTTTTAAAAAACCTACACAGGTAAATATTTGTTAGGCGTTGCACGGATCCTGTAGCGAGTTTGTGCAAATAGCGCGAGGTAAGAAACATTGATTGGGGGCCCCCGCTCGCTTTGTTGCGTTATCGTTTATTGATCTCACTTCGAGCCGTTTCGTGTTAGCGAACAGTTTTACAGGTAAGAAGATATCGATGCTTGGTTGTGACGAGGTCAGGTATGGAAATGATAAGGTACAAGGTAAAAGTTATTTTTCATCTTTGCGTATCACGTGATGTATTAGCGTGCTCTCAGAAACGGTTGGCCGCAGTTTAAGTTGGCATTGCTTTTAGGAATTTTTTTTTTCTTTCTTTCTGGAATGGCACAGAGATGAAAGTACATTTTCTAGGATGGCAGAGATGAAAGTACATTTTATAGTTTAGCAAAGATGAAAGTAAATTTTCTAGGATAGCAGAGATGAAAGTACATTTTCTAGGATAGCAGAGATAAAATTACATTTTCTAGGATAGCAGACTAAGAAAGCAGAAATGAAAGTACATTTTCTAGGATGGCAGATATGAACGTACATTTTCTAGGATGGCAAAGATGAAAGTACATTTTCTAGGATAGCAGAGATGAAGAGATGAAAATACATTGTCTAGGATAGCAGAGATGAAAGTACATTTTCTAGGATATCTTAAACAGGATTTTCGTGTTCTATCAACCTCCTTCGTGTGACTTGTCCTTTCCAGAACGTTGTCCCTCCCACTGCCTCCCTGAATGCAAAGCGGTCTTGCGCAAGTTGACTATCCTTTCGCATTGACATATTCAGACTTTGCATGATGTCCCGAGTCCACCCGTGACGAGGTCGTCCCTCTTCTCTTTTGCCAGGCACTAGGACTTCTTCTATCAGCCTCTCCACACTTCCGAGTCTCTTTATTATGTCAGCTGGCTGGATTTATTTCGCCAAATGATTGTTCCCTTATGTTTACCTTCCCTGAACTTCGGATGCCGTGATCATACGACGCTTGCATTATGTCAATGTACCACCCAGCACACACTACGAACAACACTGAAGTTAAAGGCTGAGCACGTATGGGAGTGTCCCGAATGCAAGGAGACCCATCTCTAGGCCTGCAGCAGAGTATGGCCGTTCTTCAAGGTCAAGAATGCCAGTGTGCAAAGTGAACCACACCAGATTGTGCTGCGCACACTTGTCGGTGTGTGAAGGAAAAGCACATGTTCTCGTTAGAAACCATTTTTGTTTTAAATATACACTTTTATGCCTGATTTGAGAGCAAAGAAAAGTGGGTTAGTGACTGTAAAAATGCCGAGATTTAAAAAAAAATCTTTTGTTTCGCTTCATTAAGTGTGTCATATTATCATTTTCATTCCAAATTTACACACAGCACATCAGACCAATATATTTCCTTCCTTCATACTATTTTACTCTGGCCTTATATCTGTCTATCCAGTCTTACTGGGAATATTTTCCGTCCGTGTGTTTTGTGTTAGCACTTACCATATTCTGAATGAAAGAACACTTGTTCTAGTTCCTTAGTCTTATCTCTGTCCCTTTTAGTCTTATCTCTGTCCCTTTATAGTCCTTTCATTGCTGGAGAGCTGTGCACTGCTTTGACCTGATGGGCTGGTTATTCAGCTGGAGTTCTCTCGAGTGTAAGGATGGATGGCTTCTGTTGTTCACCGGCGTCCTTTTTCAAACATCAGATTAAGTGTGTTTGAAGAAAGATGTCAGTCAGACGCTGTGGACATCACCTTGTTCAGGGTCAGGTACTGGTGAATGCTTTCTTTGTTGTTGCTGTTGTTTTTTTTTTTTCATAACTAACATCTTCAGGACTACCTGGAGCTGGGAATTCTTGTCTTTGTAGAGGACACACCACTTTTTGTCTTTGTAGAGGACACACCACTTTTTGTAGAGGACACACCACTTCTTGTCTTTGAAGAGGACACACCACTTTTTGTAGAGGACACACCACTTCTTGTCTTTGTAGAGGACACACCACTTTTTGTAGAGGACACACCACTTCTTGTCTTTGAAGAGGACACACCACTTTTTGTAGAGGACACACCACTTCTTGTCTGTGTAGAGGACACACCACTTCTTGTCTTTGTAGAGGACACACCACTTCTTCTCTTTGTAGAGAACACACCACTTCTTGTCTGTGTAGAGGACACACCACTTCTTGTTTGTGTAGAGGACACACCACTTCTTGTCTGTGTAGAGGACACACCACTTCTTGTCTTTGTAGAGAACACACCACGATCATGTTCAATCCAAGTGTTGGTAACGGATGTTTTAGGATGAGTTACGGATCCCAAGAAATGAGGATATTTAGCGGTCGCCCTCGTCATGCTGTCCCAACAAGTCTTTTTTAGGCACCCTGAAGTATAACATTAGCCTGTTTCAAGGAGTGTCTCGTAGAAGAGGGATAGGGTCTTGGCCAGCTATGTTTCTCCGATCTTGATAACTGATTTATCGCGCTGTCCACGTACTTGGGCTAAATATCAGTATGTACTCAAGTAAAGTACTGTTAGCTAGAGTAAAGTACTGTCAACTGGAGTAAAGTACTGTCAACTCGAGTAAAGTACTGTCAACTCGAGTCAAGAACGTACAGATTTTTAGTTTTGTTTAGGGTAAAAGGTTATATGTAAAATTGGATCAGTTCATATTTAGTGCGGTTCTTTCTGAGTGCCGTGCCGCGTGGCGTAGGCGATCATTTCTCTCCACAATTCCCTGTCTTTAGACTTGATTATGAGATCCGCCGGTGACTTTCTTCCTGGCCAGACTGGCAGCCCATCCAGTAACTTCTCCCTCTTTCTCTCTCTCTCTCTCTTCCTGTCTCTTCTTTCCTCAGTTTTTCCAGTTGCTATAGTGTGTTCCAATTTTTCCACTTCTCAGGAATTGTCCTGAACTTTGTTTTTGTGTAATGCTACGGCGCCGGAGTGACATTCGGTAGTGCACTAGCCTCTCACGACGAAGATCAGTGGTTCGAATCCGGCCAGCGGTGGCCCCCCCCCCCCCCCAGCCACCCAGATGTAGAAATTGGGTACCTGTCTTGTTTTGAAAATGTGGAGAGAGAAATAACCAGGCTTAGATGCTGGTCACATCACTCTGTAATATTCCGACAGGTCAAGGAAAATATGGAGACTAACGTCATGGATGCCTCTGTGGCATAAAATGGCTGCCACGAAAGAAGAATGACAGTGGCGTTTTCAGAGGCTGAATGACGGACTTTGAACAAAAGCTGAGAGTTGAGGGTCAGGCAGAATGTCTACGCGTCCAGTTCTTCCCTTTTGGAAGATAAAGTTCAGCCTTCTGTGAAAATTTATTCTTGATATCGACAAATAACTTCGCTAAGTTTCCTTTGTTTTGCTGATAACTGTATTATAATTATAGTATTATAGTTTTGTTGATTACATTCTCAGAATTTCTTTAATTCCTTTGATTTGGATTTTATTTATTTATTTAATCTTTGGGATTTTTTTAACCCCTCTGATACATCATTAGTTGGAGAAAAAAAAAGAAGAAAATAAACACACACTCTGTATTCATTGAAGGTTCTAGCCGTGTACAGTGCCTTATTAATTAAAATACAGGTTAGGCTGTGTTTGAAAATCACATAGGCGCGTCTTATGTAGACCTTAATTTTGTATTGGACTAGTCGCTGGCATACTTTTGTAGCGGAAAAAATAGATTGCATTATTACGTAGCGGAGATACGTTTACGGCTGTTTCACGTCACACAGTTTACGGCTGCTTCACGTCACACAGCTTACGGCTGTTTCACGGTCACACCGCGCCGTGGATCTGAACTGATGATAAAAGAGACGTTAACAAGTCAAGCCAGTAGGAAACCTTTCCGCCCGTGGCATGAACGTGTTCTGAAGCTATTATTCAAAGACTTGCCACATCTTGCCAATGACCTGTAAGTTTAGACACAGTCACCCTAGTTCGTCCATAAGCTTACGTCTTTTGAATGTAAGAAAGATATCATCTATGCGTTCTCACGACCTGAGGACTATGTCCGCTGATCAACGGGGCGTAGCTAATCAGTTTCGTGTAAACTTGTATAGGACTTTTCCCATGGACGGTTGTATCTCGTGTCACCGGTGATCTATAAGGTTCCCACTTTATACGGGAGGTTGTATTTAATAGCGTTTCACTGGTTTTGGATTACGAAGTCCCCTTTTAAAGGTAAATATTTTTTTTTAAGTGCTGGCCGTACGATAATCAAGCTCTGTGTTCATGGATCATCCAACGCAAATATATGAATCATCCAACGCAAATATATGAATCATCCAACGCAAATATATGAATCATCCAATGCAAATATATGAATCATCCAACGCAAATATATGAATCATCCAACGCAAATATATGAATCATCCAGGTCAGTTTACGAATTCATAACAATTTTAACCATTCTTCCCTTGCTTTTGAATGATTATTACTATTTTTTTAAAGATAATGCATCCTAGCTTTGTACTTTTAAATTCGGAAGACTTGATTATAAAAAAAAATTATAAATCCTGTTTATGTTGGTTTGAAAAAGCGGAGTATATCCCTCATAATATTTCTTCATTGCTTGTTACTAAGAAGGTTCAAACGGTTGCTGATGAGGACTACTTTCTATGGCGTAAAGATAACAAGGCATGGAGAAGGAGACAGCAAAGGAAATAGTCCGACCACGTCTTGAGGCACATGTATTGGGAAGGAATAGTCCAAGTTTCAGTTGGCAACCTTCATTTCCAGGTAGACACTATTATTGCCCAACTGGTGGCGCCACGTAAGGGAGGCGGGGGTGGGTGGGAAGGAACTGCTGTCTTAGCCCGACGCAGTGCTGGCGAACCCACGGTACCCAGCGCCCAGACAGTTTTTTTTTTTTTTTTAGTGGCATGCAAAACCAGTTTCTCAAGTCCAGATACTACACACAATAACTGTTAGTGGGATTGGACGGAAGCTTCAAAAAACTTTTAATACTTCCCTTCAAAAATACCGCCACCTCTATCATCGTAGTAATATCAAAATGGACTCTCCCCACAGAAACACGGGTTGCCAACTAGAACGGTCACACCTTCCATTGTAATGTTTCAACGATCCACCCACTGCTTTCCTTCCCGAAACCAGTGACAGAATAAATTATAATCAAGCAGGTTTTTTTTTCTTTCTTTCTGATTTTGACTGCCTCAGTGGCCTGTGCTCTTTATGTGGGTTTACTTATTTAAAGGGATAAGAGTAACAAGGAAAACCGTGCCACTTTTAGCCACTGGCACGTGAAGCGTAATTCTGAAGAAGATCATTGTGACCTGCTTCAATAGAGAATTCACAGGAACACGGTGTGACCAGGTACAGCGATCTCCCTTGAGTGCTTGTCGGTTTAAAAAAAAAGCAAAAAAAAAAAAAAGACAGGGCATATGCTAGATGAAGGTCGAAGCTGATTATGGAAACGGGAAGGGCAAGTGGAATCTTCCTGTTTGTTTGTGTTAATTATTTCGCTAGGTCGCTGTTGGTACAGAGCACCCTCTGCGTCATTCTAAAACTTTTGTTTAAGTCATAACCTGCACTTTTTTAGATGAAAATATCGGTTTTTATGAGTTAAAAAAAACTAATCTCCCCGAGGTTATTTCCCTTGAGGAGCGGGTTTATGATATGAAATTTTCGCTGATTTGTTGTTTAAACTTCTCTTTCAATGGATTGCTTAAGGGATTTTGTTTAGTGTTAGAGAGGGAACTCAGAAACGGACGTGACGTTGCCAGCTTTTGTCCAGTGCCATGTCGACATGGCGTTGACGGCCATGCTCTTGTTGACGGCCATGCTCTTGTTGACAGCCATGCTCTTGTTGACGGCCATGCTCTTCCACAACTCCATATTCCCGGTGTTGGAACATGAGCTGGGCTGGTGTTCTTTCTCCGTGTCTCTTCATCTGTCCATTTGTCCTCTTCTCTCTTTGTCTGCCCCGCGGTCTCTTCCGTACTTAAGCTGTTGGAAGTAGACCGACCCCTTACGTTTTTCTGTCGTTCATGTCATTTCCAGAGACTTCTATCTGAGCTTTCTGAGAACGTTCTTTGCATGAATTAATTACTCAACACAGGAAACACTGACGGGTAGACAGAGGATTAAAGTTTTCCTTTCCTAGGTGTAACGCGATCCGTTCACTGACAACGGAATATTGGGACTAAAACACTAAGGCCAGAAATCAGTAGATTTCCCAAAAGGGGCGGTTCCACTTACATGGGAACGTTAGGACGATCCGGGGGGGGGGGGGGGGGGTCGCACATTGAAGGAAAAGGTAGCAACATGTGACATAAAAGTCAGCTCAGCAAAGTTTGGTGGAGAGGGCGGGGAAGGGGTGCTTTATGAATGTGCACTTAATCCTGCGCAGCTGTTGTAGCTGTTAAATGATTGCTTGTGCGCTTGGAGACAAAATGTGGATCCATGGATCCGTTATTCAGTGCTGTGAGATGGGAGCTTAAGATGAACGCCCGTAGTCAGTTTATTATTTGGACATCATGTGTGTTATTTGATTTTTGTTTTCTTTTTTTTTTTTTTTTGTTTCTTTCTATCTGTCCTCATATGGTCAACATTTCTCATTTCCTAAGTCAGGTCTTCTGGACTATGTTTTCTCCTCAGTTTGTACACGTTTTTCTGTCGTTTTCAATCCTTACAGTTCTGGTCTTTGGACATTTCATATTAAGTATACAGGATGATCATTGTTAAGACAGGCCAAATTGACAGGCATAAAATCCTTTGATGAGGTTGAAAGACTCGCCGAAGACAGGAAAAATTGGCGAACTACTTTGCATTGTAGTTCGCCAATTTTTCCTGTCTTCGGCGAGTCTTTCAACCTCATCAAGGGATTTTTATGCCTATTAATTTGACCTCTCTTAACAATGTTCTCTTCAGAGTTTCACGCAGTCTGCCTCTTTTTCTTTGGCCTGTTGCATAGCACAACTAAAAACTTCAGCTAGCAAAGCAATTAAACAATATAAAGCAGTACATTCATAACTCACCTACTGCTTTATTTTTCACTGTTCTTGTCTAGTTTATGGGAGTGTCATTTTCTTCAAATCTTCAAGTAGCCTAGAAGGTTACGTGGCCTCAGTTTGAAAAGTTTTTTTTTTTTTTTTTTTTTAACATAGACGCAATGGTTGCTTTTGGTTGTTTGGTGCTTTTATAAATCCATATTTCAGATGTTCCACACTATATTGTCTACACTATATTGTCTACACCATATTGTCTACAATTGCCTTTTGCTCGTGGGGCTTCTGACATTTTTTTTTAAAATGTGGGCTTTGAAAAACGATGTTCTGCCAGTGATAGATACTTCGTCGTTCTGAAAACAAAAAAAACGGCACACAATGGGCAGCCTACACATTCCCTGGTGGCACTTAATATTAGGATCTTTACCCGCAATCAAGGCCTTTGAAGCGCCTGCCACATTCACACCTTTTGGACTATCAAAGGGAGGTAATATTGCCCCTGTTGGCTGCTTCGTTTTCCCTCATCGCCCCGCCCCCTTTTACTGCCACCATTTCTTCTCTCCCCACCCCTCCACCCCCAACCCTTTTTCTTTAACCGCCCCCCCCCCCCCATCCCCGGACTTTTACAATGCCCACGGGAAAGTGGGGGGGGGGGGCGCCTTATCGCCCAAGTGGTAAACACTGATCTAACTGTAAGTCAACTTCACCGTGTGTCTATCATTAAGCGCAGTCTTACATACAGGAAGTCTGATATCTCATGAATCTGTTTATCTCATGAAACAGTGTGAACAAGAATAAACTCTGCACTGATGTTCTTTGTATTTCGTTCCTGGCATACCGTGAAGGATGTCGTTGGCGATCATGCGTCATCATCTTGTGCCGCCGTCCTTGGTGTTTCCGAGCAAGTCAAATGCCTTTTCTCCTGCCATGCCACTTGGACAGTCCGCTGAGATCCCCCCCCCCCTTTTTATGGCCCCTCTTTGCTCTTGAATTTTCCAGGCACTGACAAGTTCTCTAAAGTCCTGTCTTCTCGTGACATGTCCAAGAAGTTTTGATTGACTTTTTCTTATAACTGAGTTTTTCGTTGTCATGAAACGTAACAGAGGATATCATCATTCCCCCCCCCCCCCCTCCCCGCCTATCAAGGGTATCTGTTGCTTCCAGTTTCCTTATTTATTTATTAATTGTCCAAGTTTAACAACCAAACAGTAGCATTGGGTGTATATAGCACTATAATACTCATTTCCTCTCTTTTAGAGACATCGTTTTTAGTTGTATCTTTACTTCAGTCAGATTTTCTTTGCTGTTTTCCCTAACATAGTAGTGCCTGGTACCCTGTTTGTTGCATCTTGATTGGCTGCTGTAATCTGTCTCCAAGCGACTTTCTCGTGAGGGCAGCCTGCTTTCCTCCTGCACTCCGTCGTGTGTGCGTGTGTGTGTGTTTTTTTCAGACTTGGAAACAAGAGGCGAGAAAAGAGTTAATGGCAGAGCCCCCTACCTGGTGACCTCGACTGACATTACACCGAGATAACGTTATTAATACGTCTGAATTAGAGCAGAGCGCGTTTACCCAAGATTAACCGAGTCTGGAAAGGGGGGAAGGTGGGGGGGGGGGGGTTGGACAGACCTGAATCACACAGCCTGGCAGCCCGCGACTAATTTAACCTCCACACCTGCCGCCTTGACTGTTTCTCGCTCACTTAACAACTGCGGGGATGACTGGCGTGTTCCTCACAGCGGTACCGACCTGGAACAAAATTCCTGTGTCTGGAACACGTTTGCCGGAGTGAGTTCACCTGCATTGTGTTGTGTTATTCTGGTGAGCGGACACCGAGGTCTACAGATCGGGGGGTGTTTTAGAAGCGTTTTTCTGACGAGGGTAAAAAAAATGTGTGTTTTGTGATGTGTGCCAAGATTCTGGGAGCATTGCATTTTTTTTGCAGTGGAGACGGACAGAGGGAACCCCGTGTGTAGTAAAGCATTCTTCTGATCTTGACTGGCTAAACCAGCGTAGTGAATTTTTGACTCTTGACTGGCTTAATCGTATGTTTGCAAGCTTACATGTGACTCTTAACTGTCTTAATCGTGTATAGATAACGCATATTTGACGCTGACTGGGTTAATCATATGTTGCAAACGTATACGAGTATTTAACTCTTGACTGCCTTAATAGTATGTTACAAACGTATATTTAACTCTTGACTGCTTTAATCGTATGTTGCAAGCGTATATTTAACTCTTGACTGCATTAATCGTATGTTACAACTTATGTTTGACTCTTAACCGCCTTAATCGTGTATTGCTAACGCATATTTGACTCTGACTGGGTTAATCGTATGTTGCAAATGTGTTTCTGACTTTATAAGCTGGCGTAATTGTCTGTAGCAAGTAATCTTCTGGTCCCACATGGGTTAATCATGGAGTAGCTAACTCATTTCTGTCGCATTTTCTGGCTTTATCTGTAGTTCTGTCTCTCGGATAAGTTTTACTGTTTTTTGTAATTCATGTATGGAACATGACAAGCATATTTTTTAAGTAAAGTATTCTTTCTGACTTTAGGAAGATGGAATTGTTGCAGACTTATATAGTTTATTCTAGACAGGCATATTTCTAGCAAACACTTATCACTGACTCTAGACAAGCATACTAGTCTGTAGCAAACACATTATCACGGACGGGCATAATTGTGTGTAGCAAACGCATATCATTGACTCTAGACAGCCATAAAATTCTCACAAACGCATATCATTGACTCTTCAGACATCTTTTTATGTAGCGAATGCGAATCACTGACTCTAGACAGGCATCCTTGTATGTAGCAAACACATACACTGTATATCACTGACTCTAGGCAGGCACACTTGGCTGTAGCAAAATGATATCACTGACACAAATAGGCATGCTTGTGTGTAGCAAACGCAAATCACTGACTCTACATGTAGACATACTTGAGCGTAGCAAACACATATCACAGACTCCAGACAGATATACTTTTTGTGTAGCAAACACATATCACAGACTCTAGACACAGAAACGTGTGTGTAGTAAACACATATTACAGACTCTAGACGGATAAGCTTGTAGTAAACACATATTACAGACTCTAGACACAGAAACGTATGTGTAGTAAATACATATCACAAACTCTAGACAGACAAACCCGTGTGTAGCAAACAAACGCGTACCCGGGCATCTTGATTTATGAGTGTGATTCATATTCAGGCGTCAGTGATCTCTCTGTATCTTTCAGGTAGGTTAACTAAACACAGATTATCTTTCAGGTAGGTTAACTAAACATAGATTATCTTTCAGGTAAGTTAACTAAACACAGATTATCTTTCAGGTAAGTTAACTAAACACAGATTATCTTTCAGGTAAGTTAACTAAACACAGATTATCTTTCAGGTAGGTTAACTAAACACAGACTATCTTTCAGGTAGGTTAACTAAACACAGATTATCTAAGCGGAACTTGTGTGTAGCAAACACATATCACAGACTCTAGACAGACACACTTGAGTGTAGCAAACACATATCACAGACTCTAGACAGACACACTTGTGTGTAGCAAACACATATCACAGACTCTAGACAGACACACTTGTGTGTAGCAAAAACATATCATAGACTCTAGACAGACACATTTGAGTGTAGCAAACACATATCACAGACTCTAGACAGACACACTTGAGTGTAGCAAACACATATCACAGACTCTAGACAGACACACTTGTGTGTAGCAAACACATATCACAGACTCATCGTTGCTGATTTCTACATGGGTTTTAGTTGGCGACGTTAATCTTGTTTTAGATTTGAGTTAAAAAAATTATAATAGAAATTAACGTAAGTGCGAAATATGTCCTTAAAACGAAACTATCTAGGAAAGGCGGTACGCGAACTTTGCAAAGAAGCGCATCACCAGAATCTACAGAAAGTCCCAGTTTTATGTAAGTGGATCGTTCGGCAACTGTTTTTACTAGAGTTGCCAGAGGAGTTAACGTTTTTGTCATTTTTTTTTATTATATACCTTATACGGTGTTTTATGTTACAGTTTGTTCTGTAAAATTCATTAGATTGTTTCTGTACATGGTAAATTGTTTCTATGTATTTCCGTAGCTATACACATATCCATACTACAAGAACTTAATATTGAAGAAAGCTGGCTAGTAAAAAGGATTAAACGGAGAAAACTTAAATATTTTGGACACATTAAACGTCATGATAACCTAGAGAAGACCGTCTTGGAAGGGTACATAATGGGAAAAAGAAAGAGAGGAAGACCAAGGCGAAGATGGCTGCAAGACATCGTTGATAATCTAGGCCATCTTGCTCACAACCGAGAGGCCTACAGGAGAGCTGTTAGGGAGGCAAAGTTCCGCAAGAGACATGCAAGTGACTGACTGGCTGATCTCGGAGCTTCTCTATCTGTTCCGCAGCACTAAAAATCTACAAAACTCTAAGACCAGCATTCATGTATGGATCAGAAACGTAGAGTACAGCAAAGAAAGATGAACAACAATTGCAGATCTTTGAGATAAGATCCTAAGAGGAATCTCTGGACCCACAAAGGTAACCAATAGTGGAGAATAGAGAGCTAGAAAGAACATTGAACTGAACAGCTTATTTAAATGCTACGAATTATAAATGTCATAAAACTGAACAGGCTACGCTGGCTCGGCCATGTACAAAGAATGTAAGAGAACAGATAAACGAAAATTATGCATGCACTAGAGATGAGGGAATGATTGATTGATTGAAATTTATTTCAAAAGGGTTAAGAATTGGGCACGCAGGCCCGTCTGACATTCTGCCCTTTATCTTACATCTTTCACTCTATTCCAGACGTTCTACAAATATGCTGTTCATATAACAAACATAACTAACATTGAAGCTGAGAGACATAAAATAAAGTATAACATTTACGTTTCGCTCTTAACATTCACTCAGTACAGAAGTAACTACATACATTATAAATGACTATCTACTAAACAAAATTTTCGGTACTATTCAGAAAACAATGAATTGTATTCGGTGTCTTTAAGAGCAGTTTAAGATAACTTTTAAGTTTTATAATTCATGGAGGCATGTAGTCGACATCAAATAGATATTGGGAAAGCTTGTAGTTGTAGGAAGGAGTATAATTTATATTTTTTAAATATAGGATGGGAGGGTATTCCAAAGATGAGCAGCAGAATAACTAAAGCTACCCCAAGGGGGTAGACCAAGCAGAGATGTAAAGACGACATAGAAGAGGTTATAAAATAAATTGGTGTCACCAACTGGAGGGAGAAGATTAGAAATAGAGAGGAATGTGTAAACGCAGCGAGTTGGCGAGTTGCTGAGTCCACAATTGAGGACATTAAGGGGAGAGACAAGACCAAAACCCATCTGAAACCCAGAATCCATGGCCACTGTACTGCTGTACTGGGTGGCCAGGCTGAAACCCATAACCTACAACCCAGGATCTCCCCTCCAAGGATACTGTATGCCAGTTATTCAGCAAATCACATACATTTATACAAACTACATGGCATGCATTACACATTACAAAGTCAAGCATTTAAATAAATCAATATTTTATTATACACACCATATTAACGCCAGACTTACATGCATAGGACGACATATATCATCATGAATGGAACACCATATGGCATAATATAAAATGTATAACTCTAATATATAAATGAAAACATGTGTGCCACGATGGCAATAAAGCATACATTCTCATAAAATTGTGCCAACGCACTCATTAACATATGCAGCCACTGCTGCTACGAATCCACCCATCATAACTATTCACATCTCCATCTTGTGCTAATGAACTGAATATCATGAAATATCTTCAGTCCACCTCCCCATACTAATCACAGTCTTCATTTTTGTGCCTATGCACTGAAATATGAACATATGATGGACCTTGATTTGTATGCCCCTCTGAAACACGACGAGTAATCCACAGGAATCATCGAATCTCCATACACGACGATACTGACATAAATCTACAGCACATATGATTTCCATAATACAATATATCAAACAGTATGAGTCGACAGGAGCTGAGTATATCACGATAACATGGCTAGACGAACGAACTCAGCCCGCCATAAACTTTCAAGCTCACCCTTGTGTACCAACCAGATATGACGATAATCCATGAATCACTTAGAATATCCATGTGATCGATAAATGACATACTCCACAGCACATTATGATTCACAATACACATATACACAGAGTGAGGGTTCGACAGGGCTAAGTAATTACGATACTCATAAGCACAAACGAATTGTATTTGCTCGCCATGCCTCAGCTTGTCTGATCTGTGACCAATTCCCGCCATGCATTCATCGGTATTTATAGGTCCTATACTTCTCGGTCACGTGACGAGCGACTCGTTTCCCCACCCCGTACACTGGTGGGGCATCGAATGGAGACGAACTGTATCTGCAGCAATGAGCCTTAATGGCTCGGACAGATGAAGAAGAAGCATATAGGAGATTTAGTAAATCGAGGTTCGTGTGTGACGTGATTTATGGAAAGCGCTTGTGTACGGGACATTGTGTAGTGCTGTATTTTTAAAAAATTCATATTTATAATTCAATTATAAAGTGGCAGTTTCAAGAGAGTATGTTAGACCAGCACTTTTTTTTTTTTTTACGACTTCTGTCTTAAGCGTTACAGCCTCACCTTGTCAAAATTGAGCAAGGATTTTTGCAAATTGTTTCCAGCTTTGACATCGTTTGTTCTTGTCTGTCAAGGGCTTCTCATCGCGCCAGTCATCTTATATTAAGCAGCAGGTTAGTTCGTTTCCTCTGTTGAGAGTTCGCGGGATCTATTCCAACGAGGCTGTGGTTTGTCTCTTACCTTTTAGGAATTTGTGTAGTAAAATATTATGCGGAAAAAATAAAATATGATGAAACTGTTGTATTTCTGGTAGTGGTCTCTCACACGAATATGCTGATGTTAGCAGATGGAAATAGAGTATTTCTGGTAGTGGTCTCTCACACGAATATGCTGATGTTAGCAGATGGAAATAGAGTATTTCTGGTAGTGGTCTCTCTCACAAATATGCTGATGTTAGCGGATGGAAATAGAATAAATTCCGGAGAAAACAGCGCGTGTTTGTTTGGCTGGAAGCCATGGAGATATTTCTGGCCAGGTGTGTGAAGGAATTCTCTTCAGGAACTGGTTCATTTTTACCTTTATTTCCGGTCTTAGTTAGAGCTCCATCACAAGATTTAGACGAGTTTTCTTTCAAGACTAGGCCCATTTAAAAAAAAAAAACATGTTCAATTTTGGCCACGAAGTAGCAACATGAAGACTTGTTTAGTTCAGTGTCATTTAAATGTTGAAAGCCAGATGGGCTTGGTTTGTTTCATCGATTAATTGGGGGGTGTCGAGATCACAGATGGCTCTGCTAGAGTGAGAGCCGTTGTTGTCAGGGTCACAGTGCCAGGACCTGGACAAGACGCTGGCCCACTTCCTGCTTAATGATAGTGCTAACAGACATAGCCTGGTTGACGAAGCAAGCAAGATTCGCTGTGGTGGTTGAGAGGAAAACAAAGTCACGGAAAGCACAGTGTTTCTCACCGACGCAAGGTACTGAAGACTCATAGAAGCACAGAAGCCAATGACATACGAACAGAAATGCACCAGCTATACGCGCGGTTCAGAAGAGAGCTTAATGCAGTGGATCTCATCCCATTGTGGTACAGCCGGAAACAAAACAGCAGACACCCTAGCTAAAGAAGGAGGTAAACTCCTACAGACAGACACCAGCATATCATTTGAGGAGGCCAGTACGGTGATAAATCTCAGCTACAAGAACAAATGGAAGAGGACCATCACGACCACCAAAGAAACGATACCTGCTACCAGCCAGCCAGCCAGCCAGAGAACAAATCATCACCCCGAGGCTACTTACTGGGCATAATAGGCTAAGATATCATCAGTACAATAAATTCAAGATAGCATCAACTGATTAATATGCACGTGGAACCAGTAAGACGACAGCAGACAACATACTGTAGAAGTGCCCAGTGTATGAACAACACAGAAGACAAATATGGCTACCTGCTACACCAGTCCAGAAACAAAATGTTTGGGGATGTCCACGGCCTCCAGATGACAACCACCTGCTTCACAGGTATTACAAGTCGATGTGTGAAAATCTAAGAAGAATGAGAAGCTGTGGTGATAATGGTGATAGAGTCTGCCTATAAGCTTTTCTTGGGTGGCGATACGATACACTTTGGTTCTTCAGGTTGGCCACCGTAATTTACTCTAATTCTAGGTGTGTGCGTGCGTGTGTGTGTGTGTGAGTGTGTGTGTGAGAGAGAGAGAGAGAGAGAGATCCAAAATCTTCACGACCTAGGCTGATAAAGAACGTCATTAACTCGGTTCTAGGCATAAAAAAAGGCAGCATTATCTCCAGGATGTGGGAAGTTTTGCCTTGATACTTATCTTGGGGGAGAGTTCCGTGTAGAAATACGCCTTTTGAAACAAGTTTCTTGAGAAGATGATGAATTTGTAATGAAGGTGCAATACCGGATGAAAGAGTGTCTTCCTCAGCGACTTTCCTTTCCACTTGTGGAGTACTTGAAAAAAAAAAAAAGGCAAGATTCCGAACAAGCGCTATCTTTATACCGAACAGATTCTCCTTGCCTTGTATCAGACTGAAACATCATCACAGGATGTTACAGGGATCCCGCTGGCTAAGTTTTGATCAGTTTTTTTTTCTTTGTTCCTTTGTCCTGTCTTTAACGCGCAGTACCTGGAGGTTTCACAGCCAGTAGGGTTAAGTATTCTCTTTGGGCTAGGCGGTTTGCTTGGTCTACTTGCAGTCAAGGGTTTCTGGTCCCAGTCATTTTCTCTGTACGCCCGAATGTATGCCCTGAGACGCGGGTCATGATACCCGTGACAAAAAGGACGCGCATGAAAACCTTTTTGTACGCTCGCAAACGCTAAAAGAAAAGAAAATGTGCTTTTCAAAATAAACTACTAAATTCCAAGTAACTTTTTTTTAAAAGGCCATCTCTCTCTCTCTCTCTCTCTCTCTCTCTCTCTCTCTCTCTCTCTCACACACACACACACACACACACAAAAACACCTGTACACTGCCCCGCCTTTACACATCAGAGAAAATCCCCGCGTATTATCTTCTGTGTACCTGTACACTGCCTCGCCTTTACACATCAGAGAAAATCCCCGCGTATTATCTTCTGCGTACCTGTACACTGCCTCGCCTTTACATATCAGAGAAAATCCCCGCGTGTTATCTTTTGCGTACCTGTACACTGCCTCGCCTTTACACATCAGAGAAAATCCCCGCGTATTATCTTCTGCGTACCTGTTCACTTCCTCGCCTTTACACATCAGAGAAAATCCCCGCGTGTTATCTTCTGCGTACCTGTACACTGCCTCGCCTTTACACATCAGAGAAAATCCCCGCGTGTTGTTTTCTGCATACCTGTACACTGCCTCGCCTTTACACATCAAAGAACATCCCCGCGTGTTATCTTCTGCCTACCTGTACACTGCCCCGCTTTTATACACCAGAGAAAATCCCCGCGTAATATCTTCTGCCTACCTTCACACCCTGCAGAAAGCTCTCACATACTGCCTTCTGCCTTATTTGACACACACAAAAATCCCGGATATTGCATTCATGCTTATCTTTTTACACACTGCAGAGATCTCCCACATACTGCCCCTCCCCCCTTCCTTTACACACCACAAAAACCATATTCACACACACACACAGAGGAGATAAAGATTGATTGATTGATTGATCTTTATTTCAAAAGGGTTAAGAATTGGGCACGCAGACCCGTCTGACATTCTGCCCTTTATCTTACATCTTTCACTCTATTCCAGACATTCTACAAATATGCTGTTCATATAACAAACATAACTAACATTGAAGCTGAGAGACATAAAATAAAATATAACATTTACGTTTCGCTCTTAACATTCACTCAGTACAGAAGTAACTACATACATTATAAATGACTATCTACTAAACAAAATTTTCGGGACTATTCAGAAAACAATGAATTGTATTCGGTGTGTGTAAGAGCAGTTTAAGATAACTTTTAAGTTTTATAATTCATGGAGGCATGTAGTCGACATCAAATAGATATTGGGAAAGCTTGTAGTTGTAGGAAGGAGTATAATTTACATTTTTTATATAGGATGGGAGGGTATTCCAAAGGTGAGCAGCAGAATAACTAAAGCTTTTCTTGTAAAGACCAAGTCTAGGTTTTGGAAGACATATAAGATGGAGGGAGAGAGAGAGAGAGAGGGGGGGGGGAGAGAGGATGTGATTCAGAATACCACAAAGTTAACACACTGTGCTCTTACGTTCTGTGATAAGTCAACAGTTCACAGGTGTGCGTCGGAGCCTGAGAAATGGCCGATGACAGGCGATGGCACAAGCCTCAGGCATGTCTACAACTTTCGTAATATCATAAACATTTCTACTTACAGGTATCTGCCCCCGCTTTTGGTGCTTAATACATCGTGGAGATGTAGTTGTTCCTCTTGTTGCTGAAGTTGTTTCTGTTGTTGTTCCTGATGTTGTTGCTACTGAAGTTGTTGTTGCTGAAGTTGTTGGTGGTGGTGAAGTTGTTGTTGTTGCTGAAGTTGTTGAAGTTGTTGTTTTGTTGCCGAAGTTGTTGTTGCTCAAATTGTTGAAGTAGTTGTTGTTGCTGAAGTTGTTATTGTTGCTGAAGTTGTTATTGTTGCTGAAGTTGTTGCTGTTGCTCAAGTTGTTGTTGAAGTTGTTTCTGTTGTTGTTCATGTTGTTGTTGTTGTTACTGAAGTTGTTGTTGCTGCAGTTGTTGTTGTTACGGAAATTGTTGTTGGTGAAGTTGTTGTTGTTGCAGAAGTTGTTATTTTTATTGTTGTTGTTGTTGTGCCCATGGTTCTGGCCTCGGACATCTATGTTTATTGTCCGGACAGTGTGTGCAGTCTTTTGAAGGTCATGCTTTGGGCCCCAAATGTTCTCTTTCAGTGTAGCTAGCTCCTTGTGGCCAGAGCTTGGATCGGTCTACTTGGTGGAGGGGGCAGAGCTTGGTTCGGTCTACTTGGTGGAGGGGGCAGAGCTTGGTTCGGTCTACTTGGTGGAGGGGGCAGAGCTTGGTTCGGTCTACTTGGTGGAGGGGGCAGAGCTTGGTCGACATTGTGGTGGGAACAGAGCTTGGTTCTGTCTACTTGGTGGAGGAGGCAGAGCTTGTTTCGGGCTTCTTGGTGGAGGGGGGTAGAGCTGCAGGACTTGCTCTGGGGTCTGAATACTTGACTCGCATCTACAGTCAAGAGCATATGACCAGCTGAGTCGATACAGGTGTGATCTCTCCAATATGGGCCCCTTTAAAAAGGGTACTCCATCCAGGCCGCGAAACGATGTACCAGCCTGAACCCCTCAACCAGCTTGACCCCCCCCCAATCCCGTTTTTCATTATTTGTGTTTGTTATTGAGGTTTGTTATACACTACGAATACTTAGATGTCACTGCTTGTAATGCGAAGGTTCTGTTTCTTTGATATGTACCTGGTGCTCCTCGACTTGAAGGCAGATAGCATCAGTATCCGATGGTTTTTGATTTGGAAATCAGGAGAGGACATGACATAACCCGTCTGTGAGAGCCTCGCGGAACTTTCTGGTATCCAAACTCTCTCTCTCTGAACCTTAAGTGCCCAGGGCACATGGGGCTTCCGCAAGGGTTTTCCACAAATGCCTGTCTTTCGCCTTTTTTCTGCTCTTGCCCAGGTGAGCCCTCTATTGCTCAACATCCTTTCTGTTGTTCTTCTCCATGTCTCTTTTGGTCTACCCTTACTTCTGCTCCCCTGTGGTGTCCATCTTAGTGCTATTTTTGGTAGTGAGTTGTCAGTCATTCGGAGCACATGTCCCAACCATCGCCAGCGTCTTTCCTCAATAATTGTTGTCAGTGGTTTCATCTGCATTTCTGCCAATAAGATGTTATTTCTTATAGTGTTTGGCCAAAATATTTTTTTAATTCTACGTAAACATTTAGTCTGGAAAGAATTCAACTTGTTTTCTATGGTTTTGGTGATTTTCCAGCATTCACTTCCATAGAGTAGTACACTTAGAACATTACTCTTAAATATCCTGATTTTCATATTTATGCTTAGTTTTTTTTATTTCCATATATTCTGTAGCATTGCAAAAGCCTGGTTTGCTCTAGTAAGTCTGCTGTTGATGTCCTCTGTGCTGTCTCCATTTTCTACTACTCTGCTGCCAAGGTATACAAATTCGTTGACCTCCTCCACTAACTTGTTATCTACTCTGAGTACATTTCTGTTGTTCACATTTTGCTTCATTAACTTTGTCTTTCCTACGTTGATCTTTAGTCCTATGTTGTTTGCATTCTGGGTTAACTTGTTTATTTTATCTTGCATATCTTTGTGACTGCTTGATAATAGACAAATGTCGTCCGCAAAGTCAAGGTCCTCCAGCACTGTGTCAAGGGTCCATTGTAATCCTCTGCGTTTGTCTGATGTTGCCTCCTTCATTAACCAGTCTACTGCCAAGATAAATAATGTTGGTGATAGTACACATCCCTGTTTCACTCCTGTTTGTACCCTAAAGCTGCTGGAGGTATGTTCTCCACAGATAACTTTGCACTGAAAACCCTCGTATAGGGCTTTGATTACATTAACTATTTTATGGGGGAGGCCATGCCATCTTAGGATTTTCCACAGTGCATCTCTGTTGACACTGTCAAAGGCTTTCTCAAAATCTATGAATAATGCATATGTTGTGCTATGCCACTCATTTGCCTGTTCTAATATTTGTCTAAGTACAAATATGGTCTATGCATGATCTTCCTTTCCTAAATCCTGCCTGCTCTTTCCGAAGTTTTTCCTCAAGTGTTGGTACAATTCTGTTGATGATTATTCTGCAAAATACTTTACTAGTGAGTGGCAGTAGGGTAATGCCTCTCCAGTTCCCGCAATCTCTGAGGTCACCCTTCTTTGGTAGTTTTACTATAAGACCAGTTTTCCACTCCTCTGGGGCTTTTTCTAATCCCAAATTTGTTGTAATATCCGGCAAAGTTGTTTTGGTGTTTCTGTTTCTTCTGCTTTCAACATCTCAGCAGTCACTTCATCTTCACCTGGTGCCCTGTCTGATTTTAGCATCTTTATCGCCTCTTTTACTTCATTTATTGTTATTGGTCCTGTATTGATGTTTAGTTCCGCTTTTGCTTCAGGTATATCTATTGCTTGTGCTGCTTGTGTTCTGTTTAGTAGGATGTTAAAGTGTTCCCTCCATCTTTCAATTTTTTCTCTTTCTCCACTGACCAGTTGTCCATTTTGTGTTCTTACTGCACTTTCACATCTTGTATTGAAGTTACCTGTCATCTGCTTTGTGATTTTATATATGGTTTTCATGTCATTTGTATATGCTGCTTTCTCTGCTGTCTCTGCTAAGTTGTCATAATACTGACGTTTATCTTGACGGCATGATTCCTTCACTTCTTTGTCTTTTTGTGCATAATTACTTAAAACTCGTTCTTTAAGCCGTTGTGATTTGGTGTTCAGTAATTTTTTCTTGATTTCTTTTCTTTGCTCTATCTTTTCCCATGTGGTCTCACTTATCCATTCCTCTTTTCTCCTTTTCCGATATCCCAGCACCTCTTTTGCTGTTTCCTGTAGTGTTTTATTGAACTCTAATATGGACATTTCTGCTTCGTCTTGTAGGACACTGAAACGGTTCTTAAGTATTATTGAGAATTCATTTCTTGTTTGCTGGTCTATCAGTTTTCTTGTATCAAAATGTATCTTTCTGTGTTCTCCGATTCTGGCTTTCCTTAATTTTAGTTTTATTTTTGCTACCAGAAGGTTGTGATCACTTCCTATATCTGCTCCTTTCCTTGCTCGCACATCTTGTAGTGACCGTTTCCACTTGTTGTTTATTAGTATGTGATCGATTTGGTTTTCTGTGGTTTTATCTGGTGACCTCCAAGTCACCTTATGGATGTTTTTGTGTTGGAAAATTGTCCCTCCGATGGTCATCATGTTTTCTTCACAGAAACTGCACAGTCTTTCTCCATTTTCATTTATTTCTCCGATTCCTTCTCTTCCCATGATTCTTCTTCTATCTTCATTTCCTTCACCTACTTTTGCATTGAAGTCGCCCAAGATGAGTAGCATATCATGCTTGGGTATTGTTTCTACTGTGGCTTGGAGGCTGTTGTAAAAATCTTCTTTTAATTCCTCTTCAGCTGCTTCTGTTGGTGCATAACAAACTATAATAGACAGCTTCGTGAATCTTGAGTTGAACCGTGCATATAATAATCTCTCATTTATTGGGGTCCATTTCAGCAATGCTCTTGATGCTTCTTTTGTTATAATCAATGCTACTCCTCCTTCATGAAGATCTTCTTTACCTGACCATATTATTGTATCTTCTGTGTGCTGTGTTGTTAATTTCCTTCTGCCTTGTCCTGTCCATCTTGCTTCTTGTATTCCTAGTATGTCTAGTTTGTATCTGTGCATTTCCTTGATGGTTTGTGCTAGTTTTCCAGTCTGGTTTAGTGTTCTTACATTCCAGCTGCCTATTTGCATCTTTTGTTTAGGTTCCAGGAGGTCTGCAGTCGGGCTGGGGACTTCCAGTGGCTGGCTTTCATCCACAACCTTCATGGGCTCAGTTTCCTGATACGCATTTCTCCTTCCACCTGCATTTGCTTTTTCCCTTGCTTCTGTTTCTGTAGCAGTCTGATAGTTTTTTACCAGATAGGGTTGCTGGCCCTATGCCGAACCCTCCTTAGTCGCCTTTTACGATCATGCACGGTAGGGTACAGTGGTCCTATTTTTTGCAGATCCCGGGTACCACACGGGGGCTGGTATCCAAACTAACGAGCATTTACTTATTCAGTTGAACTCAGCGCGTACCAGAGAACTTGATTAAAGACACGTGTCCCAGAGAACTTGATTAAAGACACGTGTCCCAGAGAACTTGATTAAATACACGTGTGGCTGAGAACTTCATTAAACACACATGTGGCTGAGAACTTCACTAAACACACAAGTGGCTGAGAACTTCATTAAACACACATGTGGCTGAGAACTTCATTAAACACACAAGTGGCTGAGAACTTCATTAAACACACATGTGGCTGAGAACTTCATTAAACACACAAGTGGCTGAGAACTTCATTAAACACGCGTGTGGCTGAGAACTTTATTAAACACATGTGTGGCGGAGAACTTCATTAAACACACGTGTGGCTGAGAACTTCATTAAACACATGTGTGGCTGAGAACTTCATTAAACACATGTGTGGCTGAGAACTTCATTAAACACACGTGTGGCTGAGAACTTCATTAAACACACAAGTGGCCGAGAACTTCATTAAACACACGTGTCGACGTGAACTTCATTAATCACATATGATGACGAGAACTTCATTAAACTCATGTGTCGACGTGAACTTCATTAATCACATATGATGACGAGAAGTTCATTAAACACATGTGTCGACGTGAACTTCATTAATCACATATGATGACGAGAACTTCATTAAACTCATGTGTCGACGTGAACTTCATTAATCACATATGATGACGAGAAGTTCATTAAACACATGTGTCGACGTGAACTTCATTAATCACATATGATGACGAGAACTTCATTAAACACATGTGTAGCAGAGAATTTCATTTAACTCCTGCACTGCGCTGAGCTGTTTAATCACCTTCAGGGCTGCTATAATGAATGATAGCAAAAAATTGTCTGTGCATGATGGCTGTTGTTTGGTAACCTAAAAAGTTAAGACTGGAAACCTTGTATAACTTTCCCCTGTTATGTTTTCTTTCCATTTGTTTTTCGTAATTGAGGTGAAAGGACATATCGACCCAGGTTTAACAATAAAATTGAAAAGAGTAAAAAAACGAATTTCATTCCACTAATCTGTATTTGCGAAGGTAAAAATTTAATCACGACGCTAAACCGACAATGGCGGTTGATTCAGTTGATTATTCAGAGCAACATATTGGGGAATGATGGAATGACTGATTCTAGTGTTGTGAAGCCAAGATGTATATTATTCATATATGATCTTTACGTTCCTCGATGCTGCATGAACATTGTTCCCGCTTGACCCATTTCTTGTGTCACTCATTGGGTTATGAAAAAAAAATTGTCACCTGATTAGATAACTCTTAAGGTGAACCATGTGACATTTGATGAGACGATCACCCGGCGGGGATGTTTGCGTATCCTAATCACGCTGAGGTTTTCCGGTGAGAAAGTCCAACCCTGGACTGGATGGGCAACCACCTCTCACCCGGCGGTGATACACGGGTATCTCAAAACACGTCGAGGTTTTCCGGTGAGAAAGTCCAACTCTGGCCTGGGTGGGCTACCGCCTCTCACCCAGCGGGGATGCACTGATATCCTAAACACGTCGAGGTCTTCCGGTGAGAAAGTCCAACCCTAGACTAAACTGGTGCAATGAAAACCACGGTGTCACGCAATCCCGCTTCCGAGACCCACCAAGAATACAGGCTAAAGCACTGTGACACTCTGAATCTCTTTTGGTCCTTTCGTGGATCTCGTGTGGTCTATTTTGGACCACACAGGTTACCACGGGACCTAACGAGGACCACAGGCATGAATTCAGTAGGTTCACAGTGCGGTTTTTGGTGGTAGAAGTGAACGAAGAAGAAGAAGAAGAAGATGAGACGATCATTAGATAGATGTTGCTTTTAACGACCTGGCTCTGAATTAACAGGATTGTTGTGAGAATATGGAGTGTGACAGCTGATGATGTGAGCTTTTGCGGTTGTCACTTAAAACCGGGTTTTAATGTCATGTCGTTGTCAGAAAACAGTGAGATGTATTGTGCCGGGTTGGCGTGATGATGACACGTGACGTGTGTGTTCCCCTGAGTGGCATATTGGTGAAATCATATGGTACTTTGGGGGTGCTAGAGTGGCGAAGTCATTAGTGTACTTGCCTCTCATGGCGAAGATCGGTATTTACAATCCACCCGGAGACTGCCCAAGCGGTAGAAATTGGCACCTGGCTTCTTCCGGAGTTGACAAAGGAAAGGCGGCCATGCGTGATGATGAGCACTATCACCCTCTAGTGACCCGACGGGTCAAGAAAATATGGACACTATGCCTTAGGTGCCTCCATAGGTATAAGGGCTGCCTTTACTGTAGCTTTTTATATTGCGCTTTGCTGTTTCAGTGTTACACCGTATTTCGAAGAGGAAAGCCACCCACACCCAGATCCCTGCTTCTGTGTACGACCTCTGATATGCCTGGAACGTCTGTAAGAATGTCTTTGCGCATACAGAAGGTGTTTTCTGTAGGAACAGAATGTCGTTGGGTGTGTTTCCTAAAGTAACATAATGTCACCGGGGTGTGTTTGCCAGAGCAACAGAATGCCATTGATTCTAAGAACTTCTGAGTTCAAAGTTATGAAAATAATCCACAAGACTTGCATGCGGGCTGTTCTTATTGGCTGTATGTAATGAACACCGATGAACAATGGCGCCGTGGGTTATTTTCTCGTTTAAGTATTTATTTACTTATTTATTTTTGGTATTTCTTCGTCTTCTACGTATTATTCAGTAGCTGATATTGTAAAATAGCAGTCTCAACAACGTTCAACAACGCTACGTTGAAGCAGGTAGACAAATTCAAATACCCAGGGATGTTAATAACTTGAGACGGAAGATGTGAAATGTAGAAAAATAACAGAATAACATAGGCTAAAATAATGTTTCAAAGGATAACGAAATATTTTATGTAACCAGTCACTAACGCTGAAAGTGAGAAAGAGAGAGCACTCTAATGCCATACTGAACAAATCCTGTTTTCTGAATGTGAAGCATGGACAAAATCACCAGGGAGATTCAGCCCGCATGGAGGCTGCGGAATTATGGTTCCTTAGAAGAATGCTCGAGATACCATGGGTAGCGAAGAGATCAAACGAAGAGGTCCTGAAAGAGGCAGAAGAAGAGAGACCTAGCAGTACCAAAATTCAGGAAGAGACCATCCAAATTCATAGGACACGCCATGAGAGCAGGTGGACTGGGATATTTGATAGCAGAGATGCTGGAGGGCAAAAGAGACCGAGGCAGACAAAGAGAGAAGATGATAGATGGGCTGATGAAGAGCCACGGGGAAAGAACACTAGTCCAGTTCATATTTAACACCCGGAATAGAGAATTGTGGAAGAGCATGACCGCCAACGCGTGTCGGCATGGCACTGGACAGATAGATGTATTAACTATCTTGTAATATACAAATGAAACGTTTTTGTAAGTGAGAACAATTCAGTTTTGTAAATCCCCAGTGCCCGTAAAGCCACCTTATGCTCGTAACAACGAGAGCAATAAAAACGGAAATCGTATTTCATGAAGGTCGAGGTATCCCTTTATGAGGAGTCGTCGCCCTTCGTTTATCTTCTCCACGTTCTGTTTAGCCAACAGTTTTTGTGCTTGAATGTGCTCAACAAAGCATCCCTTTACAATAATAACGGCAAAAAGAGAGTAAAATAAGGCATTTGCGGATTCTATCAACATAGATGGAATGGCGGGATTCGTGGGGGGAAAAAAAACGGGTAATAAAGAAGAAAATGACTCCCATTTGGGTTCCTTCTTTACGCATGCGCTCATGAATTGGCACAAAAGATTCCCTACAGACAGGGGAAAAACATCCTGGCGTATGCACGCTCTGCTCCGTGAGCATTGATTAAACATGCTGTCACGGCTCATGTTTCGAGGGTTGAGAGAGACATGGCACATTATGTCTGTTGACCGGGGGGACAGGGGAAAAAAAAACTGAGGTCTTATTTTCTTCAGCACCGCCCAAGCGATGTACCCGCCCCTCCCCAGAGCTGGTTGTTAAAGTGTTCATAGACTTGAATCATGGGGTTTAAAATCTCTATTTTCTGGAAACGGAGAGAGAGAGAGAGAGAGAGGGAGGGAGGGAGAAAGAGGTTTGGACCAGTAATTGCACAAGTGCACGCACTTATCCGCGGTGTTTTTTGTCCTTGCACTCCACTTTCTCTCTCCCGTTCTCTCATTCTGGTGACCGGTTTTGAACTTGACTTTGATCTTTCCGGCACCCAGCTTTAGGAGTTTTCCCCTTGTAGCAGACAGTGGAATGTCCCGGTCTTTTTGTTCTTTAGCGTCGTAAAGGAATGTTGCAGTAGCTGGGTTTTCCCGAAGATCCACCAGATGCACTGCTACCCTTCATGAACATCTCTACGTTCATTTCTTCTCTTATAGAAGTCGATGACGTTGTCCAGTCTGGCAATCTGCGAACCATAGCTGACGTGGGTCAGTGCTGGAGAGCTGTACCTGACCAAGACCCTATCTCTCTTCTCCGTTAGTACCAATGTATAAGGCCTAGCGTTGATAACAGGGCATGGATAACAAAAGACCTCATGGCCTTTGAGTAGGCTAAAGAAGTATTGCACATCACTTTGCTCTTTAGCTCTACTTCGGGTCTGGGGGAGGGGGGGGAACAACAAAGAACAAAAATAGTCGACATAACCCGCTCCCAAGCCGGCCCCGTGCTGTACCTCAACATCTTCACCGCATTGGCTGCAAAGAACATCAGACTCTCAAATCTGAGAAGATAGAGGAAGAATTTTCCAATAATAGTTTCATCAAATTCTCTGCTGTACGTTTTTTTTAAAATTTCCTTTCAGTTACCTTCTCTATTTGTAGAATGTATTTATTCATAAAACTCTCTAATAATACTACCTATGCCACTACTACCAGCAGCAGGTCTTATACTTCTTCTTCTTCTTTCTTCTTGCTCAAAAGTGGGTGGATGCTTTCTGCCGTAGTTACGTTTCTCTTGGGCCCCAAACATCTGGTTTCGGTTCAACGCATTTTTGGGACCGGTTTCGTCTTCCCACTGCGATCCCTAATCATTTGGCCGGGCTAATGTCTGTTTCCAGGGGCACCACTGGGAGATGAAATAGGGTCTTGGTCAGCCATGGTTGGCCAACCCTGACACACAGCAGGCAGCAGTTGGCTTGCTGAACGCTGTCTCATTCAGCCTACATCTTCACCCCACTAGCGGCAAGTCAGATCCTGGGGAAATTTCCATCTTCGTGAATAAAAATGCTGCGATTTTAATGGCTGTCATTTACTTCCATCCTCACCTGGTCCTTGGCCAGCTTATTCATGTAATATCAGATAAACAACGACTTGAAGTTATTATTAATTATAATAACCTGACTTTAAGCAGTGGGTTTAAACTCACTCCGTTCTGGTGTTGGTGGTAGTTTAAATTTTTGTTTGTTATTTTTTTTAGAAATTAACTGAACTTCAGATAAGTATCAGATTTGATTACTTTATGTATAAAAACTGAACTCGTTTATTCAGCGCTATGATTATTAACAGTTACTTAAAGTAACAAGTTGCCCAGTCCGGGGCATTTAGTGCATTTTCCTTCTGAACCTTTCTGTCTAAACCTCCCTGCTCCGACACCCCAGTCTCCTCCAACACCACACAACATCCGCACATGCAGTGCGCTCACACAGATCTCCACATTTCATTAGCTGTTATGTTCCATTATTCGCTTGGAGCATTAATTAACTTCTTCGATTTCAATGTCACTACGTCATTATTTGAAAATAATCGCCTATTCTGTCATTAATATCTTAGCACATTTCATCATCATCATCATCATCAGGTTCCGTGCCAATTGTCCTTGGCTATTAACGCTTGTACAGAGTACACGATCCTCCATGCAGGCCATTAGTTCAGTTGGTGATCTGATCTCACACCATCTCGTCAGACTGCCCAGTATCGTTTCTCTCTTGTCTTCCCCTGGTTCTTCTTCCCTCTGTTTTTCCTGTTGTTATATTTTCAATGCCCCCTCTTCTCGTTGCATGTCCTATGAAAGTATAATGTATCTGACGTATTTTTTAGAACAAAGTCGTGACGTTTCGGCGTGAGTCTTAATAATGATTAATGTTAATAATGATTAAGACTCACGCCAAAACATCACGACTTTGTATTCGTTAAATAATAAAGCTATTCCTACTTTTTTTTCCCTAGTTTATATATATTCTGATATCACAGCTTTACTGCAGTGCTTTGTGTAAAGCTGTATACTTATACACTATTTATCGTGTGTTACTTCTCCTATATTATCCATTACTTATTTTTGCTGTCCAGAGAATTCTAATAAACCACATTTCTGTTGCTTCCAATGATTTTGTGCAGATATTGTCCACGATCCACATCCATATAAAAAGATAGGCTCGATATAGCATTTTAGGATATCTAGTAGAGCTATTATGGGGGAGTTAGTTGTTATATTTCGTCCGTTTTCATCTATGTTAATGCTGTATTTACTATCAATCACTTTCTTTGTACTTTTTTTTGAGGGGGGGGGGGTGTTGTAATTAAAATTTCTGTGAGTTATTGGGTGGGGGCGTTCATAAGCAGACACGGTGTAAAGTGTAGCTGTTGTTCTGTGAGTTATTAGGTGGGCGCGTTCACAAGCAGACACGGTGTAAAGTGTAGCTGTTGTTCTGTGAGTTATTAGGTGGGCGCGTTCACAAGCAGACACGGTGTAAAGTGTAGTTGTTGTTCTGTGAGTTATTAGGTGGGCGCGTTCACAAGCAGACACGGTGTAAAGTGTAGCTGTTGTTCTGTGAGTTATTAGGTGGGGGCGTTCATAAGCAGACACGGTGTAAAGTGTAGCTGTTGTTCTGTGAGTTATTAGGTGGGCGCGTTCATAAGCAGACACGGTGTAAAGTGTAGCTGTTGTTCTGTGAGTTATTAGGTGGGGGCGTTCATAAGCAGACACGGAGTAAAGTGTAGCTGTTGTTCTGTGAGTTATTAGGTGGCCGCGTTCATAAGCAGACACGGTGTAAAGTGTAGCTGTTGTTCTGTGAGTTATTAGGTGGGGGCGTTCATAAGCAGACACGGCGTAAAGTGTAGCTGTTGTTCTGCATGAAAATTCGTATAATGTTCGTGCATGTAAGAGAATGAAGGGACAGTAAATTATGTGTACTTGCTGAACTTATGCTGAATTAATTGATTAAAAAATGGTATCTGTCTGTCTGTCATATTTCCATCCATCCATCCATCCATCCATCCATCCAGAGAAAACAAACATACACTCAGAGGACAGGATGTCAGGCTGACCCTCACACTTGAATCCCTACCAGTGACAAATAAAGCTTCTTTTCTCCTTTAGTCCAGGCTAAATCCTCCACGACCATCTTCCTCCCTCACTTCTCTCCCGCCCCGGCCCCCCCCCCCCCCCCCCGCATCATAGTTTCCGCTCTACATTTGCCTCATTCCCATACTCCAGGTCTCCATCCCCGTGTCTTTATCCATTTCATGTGATCTTGTTATTGAATCCAGGCGCTGTCACTCACGGCTGGGGTCCCAGAGACACACGTAGCGCTCGCACAAAGGTCTTCACATTTCATTAGCTATTAGGTTTCATTGTGCTCCTTTGCTCATTGATTAACTCCGTCGAACCGGTCCATCGATTACTTTATCTTAAAAACGGCGCCCCGTTTCAGGGGTAAGATTTTTCCCCCTGTTGAGAGGGCGTTTTTTTTGCGTTTTGTTTCGTAGCTTGGAATTTAATACCCTTCTTAGTTCATATTTTGCATTATAGACGAGAGAACATCGTTATACTGTGCTAGCTGACGCTGGTTAGGAAATGTGTTATGCAAAGTTTGTCTTAGAAGTTTTTATGGTATGCTGAGTTTATCTTAGAAGCTGTTACGTTGTGCTGAGTTTGTCTTAGAAGCTGTTACGTTGTGCTGAGTTTGTCTTATAAACTGTTAGGTTGTGCTGAGTTTGTCTTAGAAGCTGTTACGTTGTGCTGAGTTCGTCTTAGAAGCTGTTACGTTGTGCTGAGTTTGTCTTAGAAGCTGTTACGTTGTGCTGAGTTTGTCTTATAAACTGTTACGTTGTGCTGAGTTTGTCTTAGAAACTGTTATGTTATACTGAATTGGTTTCACCAAGCTTACAAAATGTAGCATTTTTCTATTTCATGTTTGCTTCTAGTAGATTAAAAACAAAAAAGGTGAAAACTAACCAAAACAGATTGCCATAAAACACAGTATGTAGTTAAAGGCAGTTTTATGTAGATGACAGAGCACTCGTCACGAAACTAGGTCAGCTTTCAGCGCTTGAACGGGAAGTTGAAATTACTGAACATTTATAACTAATCGAATTTTGTTAAATGTAGAGTTTGTGGAAAACGGTATTATATATCGAACCTTTGTTCATACATTTTTTTTTCTGTCAATAAAGTGTATTTGTGTCTTAAATCTGTAAACGTGCCATGGTTGATAGTATGCTGCCCTTTCCAGCAAGGAAAGGCGAACTACTTTGCGAGCCCTATGTGACGTTTAACGGGACGGGAAGGATATAAGATAAGTTGTTATATTTCGTGCGTTTTCATCTATGTCAGTGCTGTTAACGGAGTCCCGGATTCGAGTGACAGTTATTCTTTTGCCATTTTTTGTTTTTTCTTTCTTTACTTTAAGGTCTGTTCACTGTACACACCGCTTATGTGTACATAAAACCAACCGCTAGCGTCAGTAGAAACTAAATGATTCTCAGTCGTGACTTGCACATGTGTGTACACAATGTAAGTGCACATTTCATAAAACGGGCGTGCAAAAGGGCGAGAAATTATACATCTCCGTAAGTCCACATACGAGAATTCAGCTAGGTAGATCACATACGAGAATTCCGCTAGGTAGACCACATACGAGAATTCCGCTAGGTAGACCACATACGAGAATTCCGCTAGGTAGACCACATACGAGAATTCTACTAGGTAGACCACATACGAGAATTCCACTAGGTAGACCACATACGAGAATTCCACTAGGTAGATCACATACGAGAATTCCACTAGGTAGATCACATACGAGAATTCCACTAGGTAGATCACATACGAGAATTCCACTAGGTAGATCATATACTAGAAGTCATACGAGAATTCCACTAGGAAGACCACATACGAGAATTCCACTAGATATAATTAGGGCCCTTTGTCACGAAGTTTGTAAGGTTGTATTCCTTCGCCCTCCTCCGCTCAACTTAATTAGTTATTCTCTTTTCATTCACTACGGGAAGTCCCATTTCACCCCCACCCCCATTACAATTTTCTCGTCATCCGGGCCCTACATTAACACAAGAGAAATCCTTTGGGCCGCCTACATTAACACAAGAGAAGCGCTCCAAGCCCTACACTAACACAAGAGAAATCCTCTAGGCCCTACACTAACACAAGAGAAATCCTCTAGGCCCTACACTAACACAAGAGAAATCCTCTAGGCCCTACACTAACACAAGAGAAATCCTCTAGGCTCTACATTAACACAAGAGAAATCCTCTGGGCCCCTACACTAACACAAGAGAAATCCTCTAGGCCCTACATTAACACAAGAGAAATCCTCTGGGCCCCTACATTAACACAAGAGAAATCCTCTAGGCCCTACACTAACACAAGAGAAATCCTCTGGGCCCCTACATTAACACAAGAGGAAATCCTGTGGGCCCTACATTAACATAGAAGAAGTCCTTCGTGCTCTGTGGTAATGCACCGGCCAGACTTATTGAGCCAAGTATAATCTTCTTCTTCTCTGGAACTGCGAGCTGCTTCTCTTTTGCAGCCGATGCAGTAAAGATGTTGAAGCACAGCATCATATCTGATTGGGAGCGGGTTATGGCGGCTAATTTTTCCAGTCCCTTGGTGGAGCTACTAAAAAGCTGGGGGGGGGGGTGGGAAGGAAGGGGTACGTAATGTTTCTTTAGCAGACTCCACCACCGTAGAAACTGTGGCCAGTCCTGCTCCGTTAGTCAAGTTAGGCTTGTTACTTGGGGACTACCAACGGAGGGACGGGGCAGGGTCTTGATCAGCCAATTGTTCACCAACCCTAACGCTAACATGTCAGCTATAGGTATAGTCATAATGTTCAGAAACGTTGGAAATTTACATTTCACATCCCAGAATCTTGTATTTATAATAATCCCACAACAAGCTACATTGGCCGGAGAAAAAGAGGTCGACCACGTGAAACTCTAAATAGGATATTGTTTAGAGAGGCCAAATTAGTAGGCAACACTTGATGAGATTTGAAAGGTCGCCGAAAACTGGAAAAATTGGCGAACTACCGTGCGAGCCATATGTGACGTTTAACGGCACGGGAAGGATGTAAGATGTAAGAATCTTGTATTTACACACAGTCTCAGGCCACCACCCCACGTATTTAAACACGCATCTCCACCCAGGAAAAAAGAAAAACATAAGTTGAGTGTGAAGACACCTTGAGGACACGCATCTCCACCCACGAAAACGAAAAACATAAGTTGAGTGTGAAGACACCTTGAGGACACGCATCTCCACCCACGAAAACGAAAAACATAAGTTGAGTGTGAAGACACATCCAGGGTATGATTACTGACTGCATTGCATCATTAACTTTAATGGATCAGTGCATTTTTTTTTTTTTTGCGTGTGCGAATTTCGTTTCGTAGCATGTCACTGAAGAGCGCATTTTGTGGGAATGTTAGCGACAGAAGCGAGTGAGGAAAAGACGCACGTTCCAGGTATTTTGTTTCTAGATAGTTTGAACGGTGACTTCCAGCGAATTTGTCCTCCGGTCAGTTATAGGAATATTGTATCGCATGCTAGCAGTGGCCTTCATATGTGTAGTAAAAGTGAAATTGATGTTGTTAAGGGTAAGATATTTGTTGTAAGTTTGCCGGTTGGTACGAGTGTTGATGTACTATTTTCCCCGCTATCTTTTTGGGCAGTCTATCTTTGTTAATCTTTATGAAGTACTTTAAGATTTTGTTGTGTTTTTGTTTCGTTATATTACCATGCATATTAATTTCTTCTTCTTCTTCTTCTTCTTCTTCTTCTTCTTCTTCTTCTTCTTCTCTATGTTTTTGTATGATTAAGACTGAGCTGAAACATTACAACTGTGTACTTTATTAGTGAATAAAGCGCTTTTAATTTTATTAGGGCCGTAGGGATTTAGAACTCTTAAGCGGTCTTATAAGACCCAGATGTCTGTGGAAACAAGGGACTGAATTACTGCTGCACCAAGACTGGCATATAATTAGCTATTATTAGTGAGCAGAAAAGAAGACTAGTTCTGTGGGTATATCAGGAGAAGACAAGAAGTTGGAGAACATGGTAATCATTGACTCACTTCTGTGGGTATATCAGGAGGAGACAGGAAGTTGGAGAACATGGTAATCATTGACTCACTTCTGTGGGTATATCAGGAGAAGACAAGAAGTTGGAGAACATGGTAATCATTGACTCACTTCTGTGGGTATATCAGGAGAAGACAAGAAGTTGGAGAACATGGTAATCATTGACTCACTTCTGTGGGTATATCAGGAGGAGACAGGAAGTTGGAGAACATGGTAATCATTGACTCACTTCTGTGGGTATATCAGGAGGAGACAAGAAGTTGGAGAACATGGTAATCATTGACTCACTTCTGTGGGTATATCAGGAGAAGACAAGAAGATGGAGGACACGGTAATCATTGACTCACTTCTGTGGGTATATAAGGACAGAACGCTCACTGCTGCTGGCAAAAGATGCAGTGAATGAAAGAATAGCATTATTATGACCCTTTTTTAAATTTAAGAAGCGTTGTTTTAATTCTGTGACTTTTTTCCAGAAAGCGTTACCTTGACCAAACTTAGTGAATTACTTAGTGTCTGATTATTATTCCTATAAATGTTTATAATCGTTGACACTAATTTGCTATTAATGTGTAGATAACTAACAATGTAGGGGAAAGCAGCCTTTTCACGGGAATTGTGTTACTAATATATAACATGTATAACAGATGCTAAACAGTTACTGCTGTAAAGTTCGGATAGTGGAGCATGCAGCCGGCTAAAATGGCAGGAGATAGCTGTGTGGTTTTAGCCTGTGTTGTTAATGTTTGGTGGTTTTAGCCTGTGTTGTTAATGTTTGGTGGTTTTGGCCTGTGTTGTTAATGTTTGGTAGTTTTAGCCTGTGTTGTTAATGTTTGATGGTTTTAGCCTGTGTTGTTAATGTTTGGTGGTTTTAACCTGTGTTGTTAATGTTTGATGGTTTTAGCCTGTGTTGTTAATGTTTGGTGGTTTTAACCTGTGTTGTTAATGTTTGATGGCTTTAGTCTGTGTTGTTAATGTTTGATGGTTTTAGTCTGTGTTGTTAATGTTTGATGGTTTTAGCCTGTGTTGTTAATGTTTGATGGCTTTAGTCTGTGTTGTTAATGTTTGATGGTTTTAGTCTGTGTTGTTAATGTTTGATGGTTTTAGCCTGTGTTGTTAATGTTTGGTGGTTTTAGTCTGTGTTGTTAATGTTTGGTGGTTTTAACCTGTGTTGTTAATGTTTGATGGTTTTAGCCTGTGTTGTTAATGTTTGGTGGTTTTAACCTGTGTTGTTAATGTTTGGTGGTTTTAACCTGTGTTGTTAATGTTTGATGGTTTTAGCCTGTGTTGTTAATGTTTGGTGGTTTTAGCCTGTGTTGTTAATGTTTGGTGGTTTTAACCTGTGTTGTTAATGTTTGATGGTTTTAGCCTGTGTTGTTAATGTTTGGTGGTTTTAACCTGTGTTGTTAATGTTTGATGGCTTTAGTCTGTGTTGTTAATGTTTGATGGTTTTAGTCTGTGTTGTTAATGTTTGATGGTTTTAGCCTGTGTTGTTAATGTTTGATGGCTTTAGTCTGTGTTGTTAATGTTTGATGGTTTTAGTCTGTGTTGTTAATGTTTGATGGTTTTAGCCTGTGTTGTTAATGTTTGATGGTTTTAGCCTGTGTTGTTAATGTTTGATGGTTTTAGCCTCTCTCTCTCTCTCACTTTCTTTGTCATTCAGTCTCTCACTTATGCCCCCCCCTCTCTCTCACTCTCACACTTTCTTAATTTCTGTCTCATTATCTCTATCTCACTTTTGTCTCACTTAGTCCCTCTCTCCCACTTTCTCTCATTCAATCTCTCAATTAGGCTCTCTCTTTCTCTCTCACTTAGGCCCCCTTTCTCACTTAGGCCCTATCTCTCTCAAAATCTTTCTCACTTAGGCCCTCTCTCTCTCTCAACTTCTCCCTCACTAAGGCCTTTTCTCTCAATTTCTGTCTCACTTAGGCCCTCTCTCTCTCACTTAGGCCCTCTCTCAATTTCTCTCTCACTTAGGCCCTCTCTCCCACTTTTTCTCGCTTAGGTGCTCACACTCACTTTCTCTCTTATTCACTCTCTCACTTAGGCCCCCTCTCTTTCTGTCTCATTCATTCTCTCACTTAACACCTCTCTCTCACTTTTTCTCTCATTCCCTCTCTCACTTAGGCCCTCTCCCTCTCACTTTTTCTCTCATCCACTCTCTCACTTAGGCCCTCTCTCTCTCTCTCTCTCTCTCTCTCACTTTCTCATCCACTCCTCACTTAGGTCCTATCTCATTTTCTTTCTCACTCACTCTTACTTTCTCTCTCACGTTCTCTCTCTCTCTTTCGATCTCTCTGAGGGGCAGAATGTAAGACGGGCCTGCGTGCCCAGTTCTTTACCCTTTAAAAATAAAGATCATTCACTCATTCTCTAAACGAAATTGTTCACCAACGCTTTAGAACTGCCGTACTTTATACAGTATTTCAGAAACACGTCAGCTGGTCTTGTCAATCAACCTAGACCAGTAATTTTGTATTAGTTTTTGTACTGTTGTTTTAGTGCTCTTTTGTGTAATGTATTTTAGATATTTTATTTTTCTCTTTTTAATGATTAAAAGTAATCTGCCTATTTCATATGATGTTTAAAAGTAATCTGCCTATTTCGTATGATGTTTAAAAGTAATCTGCCTATTTCATATGATGTTTAAAAGTAATCTGCCTATTTCATATGATGTTTAAAAGTAATCTGCCTATTTCATATGCTAATGTTTAAAATTTAAAAGTAATCTACCTAATTCATATGATAACATTTAATCTACATATTTCATATGACGGCGAAATATTATCCGGACAGCATGGCACTTTGGACCGCATATAGCTGGCTACATCACAGAGTTTCTATAGTACAGAACTTTGCTTCTTTAATATCGCATATAAAAAAATAGTACAAATTCATTAAGAGATCTTTATAATAACCTTTTTTTTTCAAATAATCTTCTAAACTGTCTCTTTGTAATCAAAAGTAGATTACAGTTGTAAATTCCGAACTTAACACAAACCACTTTCATCTCACGGGATACCTAGATCAGATTTTTAGTTCCTGGTATCACTGTGATGTGGTGTTCGCTTTGTCTGGCCGAAGGTAGGGCTATTGTGCCGTCGATGACATAGACGATTTCTATTTATTGTCACTTTGAAAGCAAATTTGTATTCAGATCAAAGCGGATTACACCTGTCTCTTCAAAGGCGCGCTCGCCGTACCGGGCATATTCATTGATCACGAGGCGGTGTACGTAAAGTGCGTCACGCGCTGCTGAATCTGTCTTCACGCCTGACTTCACTCCTAACACCCCACGGTGGGGAGAGATGTAGATGTAGATGGACGGCGCAGCGGTGAAATAAATAAACAATAAATATGATGTTTCTGTATTCTGTTATGATATCTCGTCGGGTCGAGTCCTTTGCTGCTTAGTGTTTGTTTATATATATATATATATATATATACTCCTCTCTCTCTCTCTCTCTCTCTCTCAGGTCCTAGACCCGTGGTGGATTAGAGAAGGGTATTATTGAGAGACTATGTAGTAATTCTCTCTCACTTTCTCTCTCATTTGTCTCTCTTTCTTTCTCTCACTCTCTGTCTCTCACTCTCTCTGGTCCTTTACCCAGGGGGATCCGAGAAGGGTCCGTGTATCATTTCACTCACTCACTCACTCAAGTTGAAGATCCGAAAAGGATCGTACTGAAGGTCCGTGTAGCTACTCACTCATCTCTCTTTCTCTCATTCTCTCTCTCTCGCTCCCTGTCTCTCTCCTTTTTTCCCCCTGCATCTGATCAGTTCGACACAGTAGAAAGTTCTTCTTGTTGAACGGAGCTGTTGATCTTGTTGCTTGTCGTGCAATCAAAGCCAAGTTAATACGTCATCAGCTACAAAGACATCCGAGTTTTCCACAGCCTCTTCCAGGAGTGTGATGACTTGCTTGTGTGAAATCTTGGGCTCCAGTTCCCTAGGGATCTTGTCAAATTCTTTAGTTGCCTCTTACTACTTGATCAGAATTAGTGTCCATGTTTCGTTTTGTTTTTTGTTTTTTTTTTGTCCACACCAGTGGTTCACAAACTGTGCACTACGGACCATAAATGGTCATTATTAGATGGTCCTGCGGCTGCTTTATCGATGTGGTATCAAGTGTCATATTTTCAGTAAAAACACAATGCATTTGAATATTATATTATATCCGCAACTTCTGTGTAGTGAGAGAAGTGATCCTTGGATGTAGAAAATTTGGAAATCACTGATCTAGACTATGAGTCGAAGTCTCAGGGGGGTCACCTGGGAGTTAGTAGTATAGTCAGGGGCCACATGGGAGTTGGCAGTATAGTCAGGGGCCACCTGGGAGTTGGCAGTATAGTCAGGGGCCACCTGGGAGTTGGCAGTATAGTGGGAATTTACATCTGTGACATACACTTAAACCTTCTATTTTTTCCCCCCTCTACTTTGTCGTCAAGCATGATTTTGTAAAGTGAGATGTTACAGCTGTGTGACTCCGTTGTCCAGGGAAGATACGGTTAGCATGTCGTAATTCGTGAGTGTTTCCGTTACTTCATTTATCTATCTATTTCTGGGTCTCCGTCTTGATCCTGTGTCCTGTAGTTCTTTGATCGAAGGTTCTCGCGCCTGGCTATATATGCGTCATTCTCATCAAGTGGGGAAAACACTTGATTCTTTGTCTCTGTATGCATTGTAGGCATGATGTAGTTCGTACTGGTTGTCTTATCTCGTCATTTCTTGTCTTATCCCTCCTAGAGATGTTTGCTGATATTCTTAGGTACCTCATTTCGCATGTAGATATTTTATTTTGCTGTTTCTTGGTTAGTGTCCATATCTGGAACTGGTAGCTGAACGTTGGTATAAATATGCTGTTAATGAGTTGTCTGTTGGTTTAGAATGGTATGTTAAGGTTATGATATGAAAATCAACATTGCCAAAACAGAGACCATGAAAGTCAGCAGGAGTTCCAAGCTTATGGAACATCTATATCAGAGACAGCAGGATCCAACAGGTTAAAGAATTCAAGTGTCTTGGTAGTATGTTTTTCGTGGTTGCATGGTGTTCTTAGTAGTATGTTTTTCTTGGTTGTATGGCGTTCTTGGTTGTATGGCGTTCTTGGTTATTTGTTGTTCTTGGTTATGTTTTTCTTGTTTGTATGTTTTTCGTGGTTGTATGTTGTATTTGGTTGTATGTTCTTCTTGGTTGTTTGTTGTTCTTGGTTATGTTTTTCTTGTTTGTATGTTTTTCTTGGTTATGCTTTTCGTGGTTGTATGTTGTTCTTGGTTGTATGTTATTCTTGGTTGTATGTTTACAGTAGATGTTTAAGCTTGATAGAGAAACTGATGTAAGAACACAAACAGCAAATGACATTCATTACATACCAGCTATCCCCGCTGCTTTCTCACCCTAACACATCACTGGGAACCAAGAGACAACTAATATTATGTAGTATAACTACTCTATTTCTTATCACAAATGTTCTGCAGTGGGTGTGTGTATATTTACAGTTTCGTATACTTATACCCGAGAACTGTCGGTAATGTAATGATGCTCTTGCTATGAGCTACAGTTCTCACAGTTAACAGTGCCAGGCGAACAAGAAAACAAACAACATGCTGGTTTCAAGTAGAAAATAATTGAGCTAAAAGGTTTATACCACGCGTGGATATATTATCTGTTGCCCGCCGTATGTACAATATCAATAATGCTAGCCCCGTGTGCCGAGTGTGTTTAGTGATACGGAAGAAAATGTTGAGATGGCAGATAAAAATACCCCCAACATGTGGTAATTACTGGGGGACTTTGAAAATATGATCTCTTTCACACGCAAGTGAGCTTCTTGTCTACATCTGGCGCACAACAAAGTCTTATAATGTTATTTCATTTGTTGTTTTGTTTTGTTTTTTTTTGCTTCTGTTTTGTTTTTGTTTTTTAACGAGTTCACGAGCTACTGGGTAGAGGGGGTGGTTGGTGCATTCGCTTCTCGCGTCAGTAGTTGGATTATTTAACTCGGGGAGCGAAGCGATATAGTCAAGCAAGTTGTGAAAGTGAGTACTGTATATAGCACAATGGTCTGCCGTGATGCTCACTGCATAACCCTCTTGTACAGGGTTCTAACCACGGATGTGGGGGTGGGGGCTAAATGATTTGGGAGGGAGGAGAGGAGGATTGGGATCCAAGATCTGGACATGTTTTTTTTTTTTTTTAACTTGTGAGACTATAATTTTCTCTTATATGTCAGCACCAAACTGTTAGCATGCAGAGTTCATTGACATCTTTTGAGATGATGATGACAATGATGATGATGAGAAGTATGGAGACATATTGGACAATCAATTTTGGGTTTATAGGCGAAAAAAAAAGCTAAGACTTTTTCCTACAATGGATCAACTGCCAGCCTAGAGGTCCCAGACCCATGAGGAGACCCAAGAAGGGTCTTATGGAGGGCTTACACAGCGGGTCTAATTTATGCAGAATAATAGAAATGTGTGAAGAGGTATAATTAAATTTCAAGTGGGGGGGGGGGGGGAGTCACTGGGAACTGTCACTGACTTCACAGGGTCCGCGGCCTCACAGAGGTTGAGAACTACTGGTTTGGCCTACTGAAAATAGGGCGAGTATGAAAAATGACCGCACTATCATCACAACAGATACTTACATACCAGACTCAAATGCAGGAAAACAAGGCTCATTTTTCCGTTTCGTTATCTCAGTTTTTGTTTGTTTGTTTTGTTTTGTTGATTCATCTTCACTGAACTGCTCTCTACAAACTTAAGTCTACATCTGTACCGGTCACGTGGGTGTGAGTCTACCAGGTCTTCTGTTATCAACCACATCTAGTTTCCTATCAACACGTTTTCATAGAAATGCCACGCCGGCCCGTGCCACACTCCCACGCCACGCTGGCATTACTATAAAGAACCATCACTCTGCTCAGGTGTCACGTCTTGTAAGGATGCCTACGGGGCAGCCAGAAAGCGCTAACCCAGAATTTAATATGGCAGTTCAGCCGAAAACATGTTGGGTAAATTTACAGGGCTCGTTTATTCCTCCGTACAGTGTTGGCAACACTTGACCTGAGTCGGGGAGATAAAGGTAAAATCCCCGTTTCCATGTCTTAAGGCATATAAGGGGTACAGTGGTAGGGCAGTGTTTGCAGGACTTCAGCACATTCTGTACAACAATTCAAAATTTAGAGGAAATGATCTTATGTAGAACAATTCAAAATTTATGGGAAAAGACCTTCTGTATAACAATTCAAAATTTATGGGAAAAGACCTTCTGTATAACAATTCAAATCTTTTAAGAAAAAACCTTATTTATAACAGTTCAAAATTTAGGCATAAAAAGAAAGATCTCTTCTGTTTAAAAAAAAAAAATTAGGATTTGTATCATTCTTAGCTCTGTCCATCCACCTATCCATGTACTTAGTCGGCGACCAACTAAGCAATCACCGCCCAGTACGCCCTGTGTCTTCTTGCAGGGCAGCAGCAAATTTTCTCCACCTCTCACGGTCTGCAACCAGCCATTCGCACCTATGTCCCCCAGCTGTGCTGTATCTTAGCTCTGTACTTCTTGAAAAAATAACTGGATAAATAATGACATCTCAGAGATAACAGGCAAATCTCAGAACATCGTATGACCATTTCCGTATGTTGCTGTATGCTTCCTTTCCTTGGCGACTATGGCCATTTCCGTATGTTGCTGTATGTTTCCTTTCCTTGGCGACTATGGCCATTTCTGTATGTTGCTGTATGCTTCCTTTCCTTGGCGACTATGACCATTTCCGTATGTTGCTGCATGCTTCCTTTCCTTGGCGACTATGGCCATTTCCGTATGTTGCTGTATGCTTCCTTTCCTTGGCGACGGTCACAGAAAACTCCGCCGTACACCTCTGTCTGCCTGCACACCAAAACGTAAAGGCATTATTTCAAGAATACAACTTACTTTTATAAGTTCTTATTTTATTTGATGTAAACTTTTCCTTCTTTTATATATTACATTTAGACTGGCATATCCGTTCGCAAGACAGATCTTACTGGTCTTTGTAACGAGTCTTCTATAACAAATCTCTGAAATCAGTGAACCAAGAAGTGACATCAAAAGGCAACAAGAGTTACCATATCTGACAATCAAAGCTCGGAACAGCAGCGTATAATTTGCGACCAATTGTGATCGATTTCGCGCTGAGAGACCAACTTCAATAGTCTTGGGCCTTTTTTTTTTTTTTGAAAGGGGGGGGGGGGGGAGTTAAATACAGAGAAGAAAAAGCAAGGATCTCAACCAACAGTGACTAGAAAGTGTGGATCGTTCAGGCGTGGACAAACGTGGACCCTCTAATTGAATACTGGAGAGAGCTCCCTAGAGAGTTGGTCCAGAGTCAGTGAAAACTTCCTGTTCCTCCCCCTTCCCCCACCCAATTCCCCGTCAGGGACATGGTTGGTGCTCTTTCCAGGGCTCTTCTGTTTCCCACTTTCCACGTGAGTGCTCATGGGTCACGGCTCTGTGGTCGTCTGTCGGCCGCGCAGATGGTGGGATCTGGGCAATTATTTGGGGTTCAGCGCTGGTTCGTCGGAAGTGATCAGGGTCATTCTGTTAGTTGGTCCCAGAGCGAAATAAAGAGGTCTTCGGGTTTCTCTGGCGGTTTTTGTCCACATGTGTTCGTCACCATTCTGCACATTTTTTTTTCAGAAAACAGGAATATGTTCTTCAGAAAACAATGACTGTGTGTTCCGTATTTCTTACTTCCCCCCCCCCCCCCCCGTGAATCGTCACCTAGAATGTTAAGGGTTAACCCTGGACTGCTCCAGATGTGGTAAGATAAATTATTAAACTCACTTCTTTGTTGTTTTTAATGTATTGAGCCTCTGCGCCTCCATCCTGAATGAGAGTATCGCGAGAACCACAGGAGTAAATTCAGTAGGATCACGGGGGCGATCTTGGTGGTAGAAGCGAACGAAGAAGAAGAAGTATATTGAGATTTTACTGAACACATACAAGGCTGGGTCCAGAGTACAGATGTGGTGAAATTCAGGTACTAAATGCGGGGCTATACACGTGCACTCTGTCACAGAGAATTAAGTGCATGGTCTTTGTGACATGTGATAGAACGAAACGTAGTCTTTATATCAGAGAGAGACAGAGAGAGAGAGAGAGAGAGAGAGAGAGAAATATACCATAAACGCACAGTATGTATGTATGAACATAGCGATAAGCACTCTCTATATATACTCGTGTCATGGATGTAAACAAGTTCCCTGTTTGATACCGCACTAGACAGACGCCCTCTTGAGCAGGAAAATCAAAATCATGCGAGCCATGGCGAAGCCTACTCGCCCTCTAACCAGAAAGAAAGTGCGCCAGGGAGCTTATGCATAGGGTCTTGATCAGCACTGATAACAGTTGTGCCACCTGTGTCGCTTTTGCTGGCGTATAATAAAAATATTCGGTCTGCCTAAAAGAATTTTTTAAAAAAACAACAGCAGTTTACTCAGTACAGAACTAACATTATAGTCTGTTCAACATTAGAACTACAAAAAAAAAAAAACATTCCATTCAACATAGAATAAACTCTATTGAACATAGAACCAAAAAAAAAAAGGAGTCTATTCAACGTGGAAGTAAAACAAAACAAAAACACAATCTTCTCGACATAGAACTCAAAAGAACACCCTAATCGACATTGAACTAAAGATATTTTAGTCAACACAGAACTAACAAGTCAACACAGAACTAACAAAAATTATTCAACGTAAAAGTAAAAAAATATATTTATTCGACATAGAACTAAAAATCGGTGATGTTGTTGTTGTTGTTTGTTTGTTTGTTTGTGTCTTTTTGGACACAGAACTAAACTACAGTTTATTCAACACAAAACGACAAAAAAACATAGCTTATTCCGCACGGAACTAAAAAAACACAATTTGTTCGATATAGAACTTAAAAAAAAAAGACTTTGACATAGAACTTGGGTGAAAACACACACTAAATTAATGAACATTAAGAGAAAAAAAAGAAATGTGCAATAATTAAATATTGTAGGTAAAGATAAATTGCCAATTTCCATGTCCGTGAGGATATTGGGGATAAGGTGATAGGCCCGTATTTTCTACGACCTTCGGCACATGAAAGTGTAAAGTGATCAGTGTCACGGCCTGGCCGTGTTTATCTAACCAGATTTTTCTAGTGCCAATTTTTAGAGGCCAAGTTGACCCTGGGGCCATTTTTGGTGTGTACCAGAAAAAAAAAAATCCCACTGCTGGGACTGAACCCGGTGCCACCTGATTAGTAAACCGAGCGCCTAACCACTCAGCCAACCAGCCCCCCCTCCCCCCCCCCCCACCCGCCCCATCGCTCTCCGGCGTATCTGTTTTCATCCATAGACAGACAGACAGACAGACAGACAGATAGATAGATGGACAGACAGATAGATATAGATAGATAGATAGATAGATAGATAGATAGATAGATAGATAGATAGATAGATAGATAGATAGATAGATAGATAGATAGATCAAGTCTCCTGGACATAAAAACTAGAGCTGGCCGGTGCCTACATCTTACATCAAACACTATATTTAAAGCTAGCTCACCCAGTCTGAAACGTCCCCAGTCCAAGACAGTTTTATTTGCTGTTTTGTTTCCTTTTTGGTTGTGTCTTAACAACTAACAGGATCAGCCGGTAATTACAGTGTTTTTAGTTCATCTGGCGTGGGATGTTACTGGTTGGGGGGGGGGGGAGCGTTCTTTAATACTTGATCCAGCTTTTATTCAGTTCCTATCAACAGATTATAACTAGCTATTGTCTCCCATTATTCTTTGAATTTCATTAAGGTAAACCAGCGGATCTTAAACTGACCGTATTGCCCTCGCGATGGCGGTGGTAAAATTAACACGGGGGCAGTTAGAAGAGCAAGCGATATCAGAACCAGATGAGGGAAAATATCGCAGGGGGCCGCTAGGGATATAGACGAGGAAGAAAGGGCAAAGAGGCCGGCAACCTGAAAAAGTTTGAGAACCTCTGTGCTAAAAGGATGGAAGCATTAGTTCCACCATTTTTTTTTCTTTCTTAAATCAATAGATCGTGAATATTCAACAAGAATTTCTAAAATGAGTCTTTTTTTTTTTCAAATTTGCAGAGCGAGTTAAGTGCATGGCAAAACAAAAAACTGAGTATTTTTTTGTTCTCTCTTTTAAAAAGAAATTATTTCTTTATTTTAAAGATTGGATTTATTAAAGCTGTTGTAGGGTTTAAAAGAGGGGAATGGGAACTTACAGTCTTAAAGAAGACTAAGAGTTTGTATGTGTCAGTGGGCGTAAATTATGTTGGTGAACAGGTTATGTTGGTGAACACATTGTGAACAAATGCCAGCTAGCAGATCTCGTGACATTTGTGAAGTAGGGCTGTAGTGAACATTCGAAACTAGAGGACAGCGTGGCATTTGAGAAGTAGGGGTATAGTGAACAACAGAAGCTAGAGGACATCATGGCATTTGAGAAGTAGATGTGCCGTGAACAATAGAAACTAGAGGACAGCGTGGCATTTGAGAAGTAGATGTGCCGTGAACAATAGAAACTAGAGGACAGCGTGACATTTGAGAAGCAGGCGTGTAGTGAACAAATAAGAACTAGAGGACAACGTGACATTTTACAAGAACGCTTGTAGTGCACCAGTAGAAACTAGAGTTCACGTGGCATTTGACAAGAACATTTGTAAATAGAAACTAGAGGACAACGCGTGGCATTTGATAAGAACACTTGTAGTGCGCAGATAGAAACTAGAGGACAACGTTACATGTGACAAGAACGCTAGTAAACAGAAATCAGAGGACAACGTTATATGTGACAAGAACGCAAGTAAACAGAAATCAGAGGACAACGTTACATGTGACAAGAACGCTAGTAAACAGAAATCAGAGGACAACGCTACATGTGACAAGAACGCTAGTAAACAGAAACTAGAGGACAACGTTACATGTGACAAGAACTGGTAGTAAACAGAAACTAGAGGACACCGCGACATGTGACAAGAACTGCTAGTAAACAGAAACCAGAGGACAACGTGACATGTGACAAGAACTGCTAGTAAACAGAAACTATAGGACAGCGCGACATTTGAGAAATAATCGTGTTTTGAAAGACGTGTTCGACGAATGGCGTGGTTTAGCTAATGGAAGCTAGGAATAGAGTGGGCGCTGAGCCATAGATACAGATGTTTACCGTCAGATTTGCTGTTGCCATCTCTCCTGACGCAGGCCCTAGTTTCCTGTTATCCCCCTTGCTGTGTTTATTTTATTCGTGTCAGATTTATCAGTCAGTGTAAGAAACAGGCAGGGGAAGCGGAAGTTCGTTTATTTCTGGTGACCCAACCTCAGTACTCGTAGGCTGGGGCCTCGAGAGAGAGATTTTTTTAGCGCGGGTGCAAAACTTCTCTCTTGGCTCCGGCCCCCCTCCCTTCCACCCTCCCGCCCCATCACCCTCCGGCGTATCAGTTTTCAACAACCGCCCGCCCGAAGGCCTCTGGGCCCACACGTGGGGGGGGGGGGAAAGGGGGAACTCCAGGGGCCCGGAGCGGTACACCAGCTGAGGGCCTGGCCATCAGTAACACAGGAACATAACAAAACATTTCTCCTTTCCTTGTTGTGATCATTCCTCGAATATTGTCACTTTTTTTTTCTACTATCACATTTGTAGTATTATTGCTGCTGCTGTTTTTACTACTACTCTACTACTACTACTACTACTACTACTACTACTACTACTACTATTACTACTACTACTGCTGCTGCTGCTACTACTATTACTACTACTACTGCCATCACCACCACCACTGCTATTACTACTTTTAATATTGCAACTTATACTACCTGTATTCCTGTTCCATCTTTTAGTACTGCTGATAATGTCACAGCTATTACTGCTGGTAATAATACTATTGCTGCTATTATTTCTACCACTGCCACCACTGGTTCCACTGTTTTTATCATTACTACAACGACTGCTATCACTATTATAGCCTATACTACAGAAAATAATACTTGCAAAGGTGGTACTCTCGCTATAGTAAATGGTGCAAATGGCAGTCAGAATCTACTAAATGCGCCCACGCGCTTCAACATCTGGCCACTTGGAAGTACGGCTGCATCTCTTAATACTGCTATTATTTTCGTTGCTACTACTACTACTACTACTACTACTAAAATTACTACTACTACTACTACCACCATCAATGCAATCACAGCTACCTTCACCACCACAATTAATACACCTGTTACTACTGCCACCATCACCACAACCACCACCATCACCACTACTACTACTACTACTACTACTACTACTACTACTACTACTACTACTACTGCTAAAACTACTACCACTACCACTGCTACTACACTGCCATTAGTGTAATCACAACTACCTTCACTATCACAATTACTACAACTGTTACCACCACCATCGCTACTACAACTACTACTCCTACTACTACTACTGCTAAAATTACTACTACTACTACCATCAATGCAGTCACAGCTACCTTCACCACCACAATTACTACAACTGTTACTACTACTAATGTTCCTAAAATTACTACTACTGCTACTACACTGCCATCAGTGCAATCACAACTACCTTCACCACCACCATTACTACAACTGTTGCTACTGCTACTACTATCACCATCACTACTACTACTACTACTACTACAACCACCGCCACTACCACTAGTACTACTGCCACTACTATTACTACTACTACTACTACTACTACTACTTATTAAGTATACGTCGACTCATCAGCTTAATTTTCTTCAGTTTTTTTTCCCAACAATCTCCCAGTCTCTTCATTTTGCGTACAGACTTTAGTCAGCAGTCCTGCTTTAGCTAGCGCCCTGTTTTACCACATAGGCCTCACTTCCAGGCTCCTGCTCTGTGATTAAAGTCCAGGTTCTGACACTTTTACCACAGATTTAAGACCGAATTTGAATAACTGTTTTTTGAACTGTTTCTCAGTGTATCGTGTTGATCTTTGGATGTTTCTGAAATGGGAGACCCGAGAGAGGGTTTTATTGCTTCCTTAAATTCTGTTTTTCTCCATCCTATCTACCATGTTGTTTTCAAGCTTTCAAATTCCTGTAGGACATAGTGTTTGTTTCTTGTTCTCTCTTTTCTCCCTGCGTTGTTTATATGTAAAGCAGGCGTGTTAAAACCATCTTGGTTCATGTTTTGTTTTTTTTGTTTTTTTTGTGTGCAGGTGAATGGTCAAGATCTCTCCCAGTCAAGTCACCATGAAGCCGTCGAGGCTTTCAGATCGGCCAAAGAACCAATCGTAGTGGAAGTTCTTCGTCGGACCAGCAAGGCCACGGTTAGTGGCGGGCCGAACAGCCCTAGCAGTAGGGGGATGAAAACTCGCTGCCCGACCATGGTTTCTATAGGGACACAAACGGAAGAGGATTTTTATTGCTACAACAGACCCCCGACTCCACCCCCTGGATTCTTTCCTATACCACTTGCTACTGGGTGAGTTCGTGGAATTTGTTCATCATTTAGTGCATTTTGTGGTTGTTGTTGTTGTTGTTGTTCTTCTTCTTCTTCGTTCGCTTCTACCATCAAGATCGCCCTCGTTTTTGTTCATTTTAGTAGTTTGTGTTAATCTTTCAGTGCCTGTAGAGTAGTTTATCGAAAAGCGTTCCTTCTGTTTCACTTTCTTTTCTTATAGATTGCTCGTTTAACGTTTATTTTTTTTTTTACCCATTGTTTTTGTTGTATTTAATTGCTTGCTGCAAATTTCTACTGTTTGTTCGTTGTTTCATTGTTCTTTTTGCTTTTGTAGTAACTGCTGTAGAAGCTTTCTAATGTCCAAGGAAGAGCCGAGAAACCGAACATTATATTTTCTTACTACATGAAGAACGATAATGTAGGCTGTGCTTTCTATGAAACGAGGAAGATGATCGGCCGAGGGGATAATGAGCCAGCCAAAACATCACTGACAGTGTAAACACCACACTGCAGGCTGGAGGAAGAGTCGCAGTTAGACAAAAAGACGTTTTAAGATTGAATACCAAGATAAGCATATCTTTGCCAAGAGCCGGCCACGTTCCTTTTCATTATCGTCTAAGTGCAAGGCTCTGTTACACCAGAAGCCTAATCGTGGGGATGAGGTTCAGTTTTCTCCAGGTTGTCATGGCAGGTTCAGACCCAGATCTTGCAGTCAGGTGTTGTTGGGTTAGTCAGCGTACTTTCAGGACTCCTGGAGAAAGTGTTCAGGAATGTGCACTCCTACGTAAGTAAGTGCTACAGACGAGTCCTTTAAAATAAGGACACAAAAAAAGAACAAATACATCCATACTACAAGAGTTTAATATTGAAGAAGGTTGGCTAGTAAAGAAGACTGAAAAGAGGAAACTTAAATATTCTGGACATATTAAACGTCATGAGAATTTAGAGAAGACCGTCTTGGAACGGTACGTAATGGGAAAAAAGAAAGAGAAGAAGACCAAGGTGAAGATGGCTGCAAGACGTCGTTGATGATCTGTGAATGGATGCATCAGCAGCAGGGCATCTTGCTTACAACCGAGGGGCCTATAGGAGTGATGTTAGAGAGGCAAAGTTCCGCAAGGTACAAGCAAATAACTGACTGACTGAAGTGGCATATGCCTTTGTGTGAGTTATCTTCATTCAGTATCAGATGACTCGGTAGTTTTTTTTTGGTGCCCTAGCAGGATAATGCACACGTATCTCTGCCAGATAAGAGAGAGACAATGTACTTTCATAGGACATGCAATGAGAAGAGGGGGCATTGAAAATATTATAACAACAGGAAAAATAGAAGGAAGAAAATCAAGAGGAAGACCAAGAGAAATGATACTGGACAGTCTGACAGGATGGTGTGAGAGGAGATCACCAACTGAGCTGATGGCCTGCATGAAGGATCGGATACTCTGGAGAAGCATAATAGCCAACGCCAGTCGGCACGGCACATGATGATGATGATCTCTGCCACTGGCCTCTGTCCCATTATTTTCAACCCTCGTTTCCTCATGTAATCACTGCTGGGAGTCTGTGATGGCGATATCTCGTGTTATTTCCAGTGAGGTTTAGTAAATGTCTGTCTATCTGTCTGTCTATCTGTTTGGCTATGGGATGAAGATGCTGTCCAGTTTGGCAGCCAGAGATCCATATCTGACATGCCAGCGCCAAGGTTGAGGAAGCTCAGTTGACCAAGACCCTGTTCCGCTGGGTACCCCCATTAACAGGCCTACCCTGACTAAACTTGGCAGGGATCATCATAGTCACCAGGGTGATGGAGTCTCTAAAGAAGCAGTTTACACCTCCAGCTATTAGCTGCACTCAGGGACTAAAGATATAGCCCCCGGGGCCCCAACGCCCCCATAGCCTGCTCCCAAACAAACACCATGCTGTGCCTCAACATCCTCACGGCATCGGCTGCAAAGAACACTATCTTGCAGTTCCAGTCAGATAGAAGTGATATGACGTTACAATTTATATATATATATATATATATATATATATATATATATATATATATATATATATATATATATATATATATATGTGTGTGTGTGTGTTTGCTCATTGTAGCAGTCGCTCCCTTCTAGCACTGTAATAGTCAGGATTGTGGAGTCAGTACACCAAATCTTTCTCTCCCAATCTGAGTCTTATTTTTGTTTTTTGTTTTTTGCTCTCTGGCTTCCATTCCTTAGTGAATATGACAATTCCGACTCCTCAACGAGTAGGACAGAACTCCTTAATGAGTAGGACAGCTCCGGCTCCTTAATGAGTGGGACACCTCCGACTCCTTAATGAGTAGGACAAAACAGACTCATTAATGGGTAGGACAACTCCGACTTTTAATGAGTAAGAAGACTCTTGACTCCTTAATGAGTAGGACAGCTCTGGCTCCTTAATGAGTAGGAGAGCTCCGACTCTTTAATGAGTAGGACAACTTCGATGCAGCCAAATACTGCTTTCAACTTTTACTCCAGAATTCCCTGTCTTACAGTTGTGGAACGACAGTGCGTGCAGATGATGCAACGAAGTATATTTTCAGCGTCTGGACAAGTCAGAATGTGTTCTCAATCTCTGTTTGTTGGTGTTTTGACCTCTGGTCAGACTTTTGAAACCTGTAACGAGTTCTTCCAGTCTCAGTTCTTCACCTGTCTCTTCCAGTTCTTCACCTGTCTCTTCCAGTTCTTCACCTGTCTCTTCTGTGACTGAAACACCAAAATTAAAGTAGCATCTGGTGTAACTGTTGTGATGACATTTTCTCTTGAGCACAGCTCCATCAAATTTTCAAGGGTTTATATCTAACTTTCTAGGGTTTATGTCTAACTTTCTAGGGTTTATATCCAACTTTCTAGGGTTTATATCTAACTTTCTAGGGTTTATATCCAACTTTCTAGGGTTTATGTCTTCCAACTTTCTAGGGTTTATGTCTAACTTTCTAGGGTTTATATCTAACTTTCTAGGGTTTATATCCAACTTTCTAGGGTTTATGTCCAACTTTCGAGGGTTTATATCAAACTTTCTAGGGTTTATATCTAACTTTCTAGGGTTTATATCCAACTTTCTAGGATTTATGTCCAACTTTCTAGGGTTTATATCAAACTTTCTAGGGTTTATATCTAACTTTCTAGGGTTTATATCTAACTTTCTAGGGTTTATATCTAACTTTCGAGGGTTTATGTCCAACTTTCGAGGGTTTATATCAAACTTTCTAGGGTTTATATCTAACTTTCTAGGGTTTATATCTTAATGTTTCAAGAGCTTGTAGACTATACGAAGCTTTATATCCTTTGTGAGTGTTAATTTCGTAATCTTTGTGTAGCTTTCATCGTTATCATGAAAAAAGCTGATAAGATATTAGAATTATCATTTGATTGATTTAGGCAGGATGTGCAATTCTTTGGATGTCCATATGTAGCATAGCCTTGTAAGTAATGATCATTGTGGTGGTTATAATTAATGAATATGATTATGAAAAAATACTGTAAACAAAATAGTAACATCGAATACAGAGAAAAGTAGGTCGAAAAAAGAAAGAGAAAGATATAAAACTTCCATGACACTAGAACAAGACGCAGAGACAAGTAAACAGTGGAAACAGTGAATAGTAAAAGACGAGACTCAGTGACGCTGACACATATGGAATACAAACATATGGAATACAAAGGAAGTACGCCAGAAAGTAGGATGGTCCAGTGATAAAAAAGCAGTGACTGGACGTTGACACGGGTAAACAAAAAAAGAAAAGACGAATAGAAAAGGCAGACACAATGAAAAGCGAGGACACAATAAAGTCTCCAACATGAAATAGCAAGATAATGACTTAGGTAAATAACAATTGTATAGACGGAGTTGATACTTGACACCTGTTAGGTGACGCGATTGCACACGGGTTTTAAATAAAGGAGTGACCAACTCGGCCAGCTGACCAATTAAATATTTAGAGGCGTGGCCTATTGGACAATTGACTTACGACATATAAGTAACGGGGCAGTTTGAATGACGGACAATCAGAACGCTCATGGGAACCAGTGGACATCTGAAGGGTGGAGCCAAATACTTATTGGTTAATACATCAAGCTGCTCTTGAAGATAAAAAGGAGACAGGAGACAGGACAGTCAGAACGAAGAGAGGAACGAGGAAGAAGAAGAGACAGAGGAGGGAGCCTGAAGACGAAAGAACAGATAATAAGAACAAGGGAGAGAAACCAAGAACGAAGAGGAACCAAGTAGTGGGGAACGAGGAAGAAGGAAGAAGAAGTAGAGGAGAGGAGACAGAGGACGGAGCCCCGAAGACGGAGGAACAAGGACGGTCATTGAACTGAGACAAGTCCAGACAAGAGAAGAAGAGGAGGACATACAATCAGAGAAGAACAGCAGAAAGAGAACACACTCCAAAGAAGACACGAGAGAGAAAGAAGACGTAGGTAACGACAGATGGAATAGATAGACAATTAGAGTAATAGATACTCAGGAAAAGCAGTTTTGAAGAAGTAGTTCAGATTGAATCTGTATTTCAAGTGATTCAAGTGATTATGAATATTTGTTACTTTGAAACTTCGAGTACAGTGATTTAGTTGTGTAACTGATTGACCAAGTGCTTCAAATGGAATATAGTACAGAGTTTAAAAGTGTCCTCGTATCAAGTGTAGAGTAATGTGAAGCTGAGAACATTGAGAAATGCTGCATGTAGAATATGATAGTTTGATACTGATGTGCTTCAACGACGAAACTAACGAAGATTATGTCATATTGTATCTTAGTACAAATGATGTTGTGAATTCTAAATCGAATATCGTAGTTGTCAGAATTAAATGAATTCTGTAGAGAACATTTCATCGGACTTGCTCTCCTCTGATTATTGAAGTGGTAACTGTTTGTGAAACCTAATCTAAACAACAGAAATCTGGATGTGTGAGAAGATAAAGTCGGTATTAATGAAGAACATATTCTTTGGTCAGAAATATATAATTCACAACTTGACAATGTTATACTGGTGCTGTCAGTAATATGATTCACTCAAGTACTTTGTTATACATCTCTCTCTCTCTCTCTCTCTCTCTCTCTCTCAGGTCCTAAAACCCTGGGGGATCCGAGAAGGATTGAGAGACCATGTAACAACTCTCTCTCTCTCTCTCTCTCTCTCACTTTGACTCACTTTCTCTCTTTCTCTCCATCTCTTTCTCTCTGTCCCACTCTCTCTCACCCACTTTTTCTCTGTCTCAGTCTCTTTCAGTCTCACTCTCTCTCACTCGCATTTTTCTCTCGCATTTTTCTCTTTCACACCCCCCCCTCTCTCTCTCATTCACTTTCTGTCTTTCTCTCTCTCTCATTCACTTTCCGTCTTTCTCTCTCTCATCCTCTCTCTCTCTCTCGTTTGTCTCTCACACCATCTCTTTTATCTCTCTTTTCCTATCTCTCTCTCTCTTTTTCCTCTCTCTCACTTTCTCTCTTTCACCTCTCCCCATTTAATATTTCTACACCCTTTGCCCCACGCCACTGCACCGTTCTGTATTCCCACTTGCGTGTACCTTAAAGAGACGCCACTGACATATTTAAGCATAAAATAAGGGAGGAAAAAAAAAAGAAAAGGAAAAAAAAACCCACCTGTTATCTCATTCAAAAACGATCCAAGCATCAAGACGCTTTCATTTGACACAACCGCGTACACAACACGTACAAGCGGACGCGTACACACTCACACCCACGCCATGATCTCTCAGCGCGCACAGTTATCAAGAACTTGATCTCCGAACAGAAGGGAGTATCCCTCCCAGCTTATCGGCTCCAGCTCGGCTAGCAACCCTTCGCTTATAATTAATTTTCTTTAATGGCGAATATGCAGCGCTTCTTGTCCTCGCTGTGGAGTATTCATTTGTGAAATTCATTTTGACATATTTTGTGCGGATGATAAAGTGACAATCTTGTTCTTGTTCTTTCTCTCTGGAAGTGTCAGCAGTTATAAAGTGACAATTTTGTTCTTGTTCTTTCTCTCTGAAACTGAGAACCTTGTTCTATCTTGCAGCAACTGTCACCAGTTATAAAGTGACAATCTAGTTCTTGTTCTATCTTCCAGCAACCGCCAGCAGTTATAAAGTGACAATCTTGTTCTTGTTCCTGACAATCTAGTTCGTGTTCTATCTTCGAGCAACCGGCAGCAGTTATAAAGTGACAGTCTAGTTCTTGTTCTATCTTCTAGCAACCGCCAGCAGTTTTAAAGTGAGAGTCTAGTTCTTGTTCTATTTTCCAGCAACTGCCAGCAGTTATAAAGTGACAATCTTGTTCTATCTTCCAGCAACCGACAGCAGTTATAAAGTGACAATCTTGTTCTTGTTCCATCTTCCAGCAACCGCCAGCGGTTATAAAGTGACAAAATTGTTCTTGTTCCGTCTCCCTGAACCTGCCATCGGAATGTTCTTTATAGTCAAGCGGCCAAGGTCTTGGAGCACAAGATCATGTTCAACGGGGAGTGGATTGCGGCGGCAGCACGCAGACCCCAGAGTGAAAGTACAGTCAGCTCCGCCACAGTGGGGCCCACATCGATCTCCGTCTTGTTGGTCAGGCTGAGCCCGGTTGCTGGGGGGCACCGGTGTGGAACAAGGGGAGCAAGGAAAGCTGCGTAGGGTTATGCGGATGTTCTTTGTCTTGACTGAATATTTCGGTTAAATAGTGCGCGAGAGAAATGGCAGGATAGGAAATAGTTATGTCACTTTAACAAGTATCCTACTGTAAAGGAATGTATATATTGAACTATATATATATATAATGTCAAGTGTACTTCCCGTTGTCTAGTGTCACTGTCCGGCATTCCCTCCCATATCGTAATACATTCAAAGCATTGCTATTGAAATATTCTGCATTTGGTTTTCTGGCTTATCTTTTTGTATCTCCAGATATGGTTGAATGTGGCCTCAGCTTTTCGGGCATTTATTATTCTTACTTCAGCTTGTTTCCTGCTGCCTCCATCTGCTGTTACTGCACTACCAAGGTATGCGATTTCCTTGGGTTCTTCGATTGGCGAATGGTTCACTGTGATTGGTCTAATGATTTCAGCATTTACGACACGTTGTACCTCGAGAGAGAATAGAATGATATCCAGTCTTTATTCTCTTTTAAACGTTTAAAATTCATAGCCGATCATGCCCTTGCCGAAAGGCCGTTGTTTCTCTCTTTTTTTTTTTTTTTGAAGCGAAGGATCCCTGTGCCTCCATGACAAATCTGTTTCATGCCGTGTTCTCATAAATCTGTTCTTTTCGTGCTCAATCTTGTCCCATTTTCTCGTCTCTGATCGCACCAGTAAACTGACCTTATATCACGACAAGATCACCGAAAGTCTTCGCTTCACATGCCCAAACAAAGGCATAGTCTGTCTCATCTTTCCGGTGACATTGTCTGGTCCCACTGGTCTCCTTCAAGAAGCATCCGTTAGATTTTCCAGTCCACGAAGAGGTTTATAAGATTCTCCTGGGGGAAGGCGTATCTTTGTGGCTTACATCGATCGCCATGATTGTTTTGTTAACCACGGATGATTCACGCCCAATGACAATGTTGGCTTTTTCTGTTAACATCACAGAACTGTAGCTTAGACCTTGTATTTGTCCAGTATTTCCGTGCTTATTGTTTACATCTGGGTTTTTGTTTTTTTTTTTGGCCAACATTTTTCTGCTGGTAACTGTTTATCGGATAGAAGTAATAATAAAAATACAGTTGAAAACGGTAGGAATATCATTTTTGTTTATATTTCGGGACCTATCAGTCGTAAATATTCTTTAGAGGGGAGTGGGGGAGGTTTGCCATTTTTTAAAAAAGCTTCCGTGCATCATCATCATCATCATCATCGTCGCCTTTCATTCCCTTCTGAGCATAGGCCACGGATAAAAGGCTCTCCAGTCATCCACGTTCTTGGAATTATTCTCTGCTTCCGTCCATGTGTGTCCCTTGTCTCTGAGCGCTGTCATAATTTCTCTTCTCCAAGTAACTCGAGGTTTTCCTCGTTTTCTGTTTCCTTGAGGATACCATGTCAGTGCCTGTCTTCTATGTATACTGCTTCTAGATTCCTCAGATCTTGAGGCTTTGTCGTGGCAGAGTGCTTTCATGTGCTCGTCATCATAAATATTACCATTAAGAAACTGAACTACACTAAAATCCTGTTATAACAAACCAAGTCCGAGGGTCGCGGCCGCACTCCTATATGTATATACTTTATTCTGGATATATCGACTTTGAATATCATGGACTAGTTTGCCAACCTCTTGAAATCTGTTATAATGAATTTTTACTGTTAAAAACAAACAGCTAGTGACAGATGCGAAGATACTGGATAAATAAATGACACATTGAACGTCAAGACACAGTATATATATATATATATATATATATATATATATATATATAATAGTATCTAAATAAGGAGAGAGTTAAGTCTACAAAAGAAGTGTTTGATACTGAGGTAATACTTGTACATTGAATGAATGGTAGAAAGCGAAGATTCCGACTATGAAATGACAGATATTGAATTCGAAGATACAGTTTATAAATGTGGAATAGAACACGGAGGAAGATAAATAAAACGTAACACATGATGTGTATATATCTCATCCAACTACCTTCGTATTATAGTAATAAATAACAGACAGACAGACCAAACGAGGACACACACACACACACAGTAGCTCGATTAAGGGTGAGATTTATGGAAGGTCGACTGAAGGTGAGAGATACAGCAGGTGGATTAAAGGTAAGAGATACAGCAGGTCGGCTAAGGACAAGTGATAAGGCAGGTCGACTTCGAGTGAGATATATAGCAGGTCGACTAAAGGCGAAATGATTAGACAGGAGCTGCAAGGAAAGAATGAAAGAACTTGTAAGAATACAACATTACTGGCAACCGCCAGCAGTAGAAGCTGCAGAATGTTTATAAAAACCCCAGGGCAAACACAAAGAAGTTCAAAACAAAAACAACACACCATGTAATGAAAGAAAAGGAAAATTTAGAAAAAAACATTTTAGAAATCAGAGGTTAAAAAATACGTATATAATATTCGGCTATCATCTTTCGTGGTAATTATCTATACTTTCTCATCTTTCGTGGTGAATTATGTACTTTCTCATCCTTCATGTTGATTCTCATTTTTCATAGTGATTATCTATACTTTCTCATCCTTCATGGTGATTATCTATACTTTCTCATCCTTCATGGTGATTATCTACATTTTCTCGTCTTTCATGGTGATTATCTATATATTTTCTCACCCTTTATGGTGATTATCTACACCTTCTCACCCTTCATCGTGATTATCTATACTTTCTCACATACTGCTGGCGAGAATCTTCAGATGCCGCCCGTGGAGTAAAACTCCTCCCGGCCAATGAAGAAAATGCGAAAGCGATTAGGGTTGCCGTGCGGCACCGCTGTGAAAAGGTGATAGAAAGGATAAAGTGAAGCTTAATCACTATCTACTGGTATGTCCAGTAGTCTCGCGGCAAGAGCTACTCATATCACGGCACTTCTGCTCTAGAGGCCGGCCACGTCCGATGTATACCATACTGGTGAAATATGCCTAAACCGGCTTAACCCAGGGGTGAAACTTGATGACTGCTCATGTCACGGTACCTCCGCTCTAGAGGTCGGTCATGTCCCAAGCACGCCTATACTAGGATAATATGCCTAAACCGGCTCAACCCAGGGGTGAAACTTACTAGTGGCGATGATTCGTCTTCCTGGACAATAGCTCCGTCCTGGTTACAACTAGGAAGGGTATCGGCCACAACCACAAAATGCTGAAATCGGAAATACTGGACCAGAGCAGACTAGATAGGCAACCACCTCTCACACGGTGGGGATGTATGCGTGTCCTAATCACACTGAGGTTTTCCGGTGAGAAAGTCCAACTCTAGGCTAGATGGGCAACCACCTCTCACCCAGCGGGGATATACTGATATCCAAAACGCGTCGAGGTTTTCCGTTGAAAAACTCCAACTCTAGATTAAACTGGTGCAACGAAGACCACGGTGTCACGCATTCCCGCTTCTGCGACCCACCAAGAATTCAGGCCCAAGCCCCGCAATACTCTGAACCTCTTGTGATCCTCTCGGGGATCTCTTGTGAGCGTCTCTGAGACCACAGGGGGACCACGGGACACATCGAGGACCACAGGAGTAAATTCAGGAGGATCACGGGGCTATTTTGATAGTAGAAGCTAACGAAGAAGAAGAAGATATACTTTCTCACCTTTCATGGTGATTATCTACACTTTCTTACCATTCATGGTGATTATCTACACTTTCTTACCATTCATGGTGATTATCTATACTTTGTCACCCTTCATGATGAGTATCTGTACTTTCTCATCTTTCATGGTGGCTACGAGAGGAACGTCTGGCTCACCGAGTTCCCAGAACACACCTCGTCACATAAATCACACAGACAACGTCTGAAGACATAATAAACTGACATCACCCTCGTTGTTACACAATATTTCATGAAGTCATTTGCCCGGCAATGTACGGTGATGGCTGTTTTCCATGTAAATTACATCAATCGTTTTATCTTACTATCTGCAAGCCAATGTGCAATTTTTTTTTTTTTTTGGTTTTTGTTGGTGGCATATGTGCGAATATCTTGTGTTAGTCGGAGGAGCTTTTTGTCTTCAAGAGGATATTTTTGAATTAAACGGGGGGTGGGGGGGTGGGGGAACAAAGAGGACCTGTTTCATGTTGAAGTGAAGTAACTTTGTATCACGAGGATAGACTGTTCTATAGTTTTTCTTGCTTACACAAACACATGCCAGTATTTAAGTACAAGATGAAATGGTGATGCATTGAGGTGCGTTTTGGTTTGCTTGTATTCCGTGATACTTATGGGACTTTTGGTCGTGGGAGGGGGAGGAGTGGGGTGGGAGAGGAGGAACAAGAGAATGGTGATTTTGTATCGCTATCCTTTAATTGATCCATATGGGGATGGAGTTGGGGGGGGGGTGGTGGTGTTGTGGCGTGGATGTATCTGTAGTCCTTTGTTGGATTTGTGAAAGTGCGTATCTTATGTTCTTATGAATATGTGTATGTGCTTTCTTGGGCAGATGTCTTAGAGGTTTTGGGATATTATCAGTCTATCTATCTATCTGTCTGTCTGGCCGTCCAGCATATTTTGTCAATTCTTCATTCTGTGAAAAATAAAATTCGTTTGTTCGTTCTCCGTGCCTAACCCCCTTCGCTCGACTGTTCCATGTTTGTCTGTCTGTCCTCCCGCCAACTTGTCCACTCGTTCTTTCTCTTTGTCTATCCTGACGACCTCTCGTCCTCCTCACCCACGCTTAGAGTTTGCTAACTAGTTCCGCCCCTGATTCACCCTAGCTTCTCAATCCTTGCTTGAAGAACCCACATTGCTGCGTATGAATCCAATATCCCTGGAAGATTAGCCCGCACTGACGCTCTCGAACTGACTACTCATCCTGTAACTTGTGTACGTCCGCGCACGTGTTGATTATTGCGATACGGTTAGATTAAAAAAGTCCAATATAATTTTCCAGAAATGGAATCGTCACGGGACACGTGTTGCAATATTACTGGCTTTTCAATCTAATAGATCTCCATTAACAATCTGTGTTTGTTTTCTTGTTGTCGAAATAGCTGGTAGAAAGAACAGTGAGGGAGGTTCATGTAAGAGAATTGAAGGTGTATGTAAATATGTTACAATGTAGCAACACATCAGCATATAAAGGTGAAGAATATAACAAATGCAATACATGTAATTTGCACATAAAATATGCAGTTAAAAAAAATATGCGAGGTCTGTTCAAAAAAGTATCCGACATTAATTTTTCACGTAGAATGTTCAAAAAGTATCCGACATTAATTTTTCCCGTAGAAATAAAGCCTGTTAAATATATATCTCTGTATATGCCGTGACCTCGGGCGTAAGTACCAGCGGCGGTAACTCAGTCAGCAAGAGGAGGGCGCATGGCTAAGTTGACTAATGCGGTGTTCTCTCGTTGCTACGTGGTTGCATGTGGTACCGGAGTACGGAGTTCAAGTCCCAGATAATTCTCTTGCCATTTTTCTTCCTCTCGCATCTAAAAGTTCTTTGTTTACTTTTTTTTTTCCAAAGGTCTAACCATACAGTACTGTTCTTTATTAGTTTATTGTGCTTGTTTTCAACCTTGTTGTTTCCTCTTTGTAAATTTGTATAAATATAAGCATTATTAACTCTGTGTTGTCTCTTGGTTTTGAAATATGTTTAAGCTGGATATAAACATTAAAGATAATATACAAAATAGGTAGTATGTAAAATTGTTTTACCCCTACTTCAGCCAGGCAAATAAAATAAAATAAAAATATAGGTTTTAAAACTGAAAAACTGAAAGTAAGGAACATAAAATGTAATCTTAAACAAAAATGCGTGATTTTTATGTCATACTTGTATTTTGTGATTTCCTAGAGAAATGAAGATATTGTGACTCAGCTTCTCAGTTTGAGATGGGAAGGTTTTGTGTAAAACTGTCCGGGCACACGCTGGGTTGTCCATCATTTTTTGCTAGATTTTTGTGTGTTTTGTTTATTATTTCGTCATTCCATCGTGTTCTACAGCAGAGAAATGCCATCTGCGGTCGTGTTAGATGTTTCGTAATGAGTCTGCCTGTAGAAAAGTGACATAGTATGCAGACTTTCTATAAGGTTACAGTAGTGTGTAGCAGAATAAAAGAGCACTGTTTAGTTACAGCATGTGGCAGAATAAAAGAACATTGTTTGGTTACAGCATGTAGCTGAATAAAAGAACATTGTTTGGTTACAGTGTGTAGCCAAATGTGTAGCAGAATAAAAGAAACTTTTGAAAGAGGAGGGAACGAGGGCACTTGTCTGCCGATCTGAAGACTGTCGTTTCTTCCTCTACAAGAGAGAGAGAGAGAGAGAAAGAGAGAGAGAGAGAGAGAGAGAGAGAGAGAGAGAGAGAGAGGAGTTTCCTATTTCTACAAGGTCCTACAATTAAGTAATGAAACCGATTTTATTATGGCCAAGACAAATTTGCCATCTATGAAGCACAGCATGGAGTTCAAAGAGGCAACCTTCATCTATGATCTGGCAACTTTTCATCACCGCCCGATAAGCAGACGACAAACGAGCCGCCATTTTGTTGGCACAGTTAAAGTTGCGTTGTCACATAATCAGCATAGAACAAAAAGCTAACATTAAATTATGTTTAAAACTCGGAAAAAGTGCACTTGAGACAGTTGAATTGATGGGACACATTTATGGGGATAATTGTTTATCTCGTGCACAGATGTTCAGGTGGTATTCACGATTTAAACGTGGTGTGGAAACGATTACAAATGCAAATAGACATGGACGCCCAATTTCTGTTCGTAATGAGGAACTCATTGCAAAAGTCAGAGAACGGATGCAAGAAGATAGTTGTTTGACTGTGCGGATGATGGCAGATGAATGTAGTATTAACCGAGAGACCATTCGTAAAATTTTAGTAGAAGATTTGGACAAGAAAAAAAGTTACTTGCCAGTTTGTACCACATTCGTTGTCTGATGTTCAAAAACATCAGCGTGTTGAGTACGGAAAAGACATCATCAAAACTTGTCGCACAAATAAACATTTCTTAAATGTGATTGCTGAAGAGGATGAAACATGGATTTTCCGCTATGATCCCACAACTAAACGCCAAAGTGCTTAATGGAAGTCATCATCATCACCAAAAGTAAAAAAAAATCGTCTTCAAAAGTCGAAAGCGAAGACAGTGTTGGTGTGCTTCTACGACAGCAAAGGAATTATTCACACAGAATTTATTCCAGAGGGACAGACTGTCACTGCCAAAATTTATTTAAGTATTTTGAAACGCTTATTGAAAAGGATTCTCCGAGTCCGACCCGAGTATTCAACACCTGGCAGTTTTTTCCTTCTTCATGATAATGCACCAGCTCACCGGGCGGTAGTTGTACAGGAAATTTTGGCCCAAAAACAAGTGTGTGTTTTCAGCCATCCATCGTATTCCCCAGATTTGTCTCCCTGAGATTATTTTCTATAATTTTCCCAAAATTAAAGTTACCATTGAAAGGACGTTTCTTTGACGATACTGATGACATCTACAGGACCGCAACATCGAGTTCAAGGGCTATACCAACAGAAGAACTGCAGAGGTCGTTCCAGTGTTTGTTAGATCGTGCCACTCGCTGTACCAGTGCACAAGGGGCTTACTTTGAATAAAATATCGGTTATATCCTCAGCTGGTGTTTATTTTATCATTTTTTAAAAATGGAATTTGTCTTATTACTTACTTGTCGGACATTGTGTGTGATATATATATATATATATCTTTCTAGACTATTGTTAGTATATCTAAATATCTTTCTAGACTATTGTTAGTGTATCTAAATATCTTTCTGGACGCAGAATAAACTAAGATTATGGGATTTACGAGGGTCGCTTCGAAAGTAATGCATCCTAATCTTTGTACATGTAAACTGCAAAATATAAGATCACGACAACACTACTTGATAGAGCAATATCTCAGCTACAAAACACTATTTTTGTCCGCGTAGACACCGACATTTCTTATGCATTTTTGCCAGAGATGAACAAGAGCCTGTGTGAAAAAATCTTCACCAACAGAGGTGACCCTTTTCACGGCTGCTTTCACAGCATCGTTGTTAAGAAAATGTTTCTCACCAAGTCCTTCTCTTATGGGCCCGAACAAATAGAAGTTATAAGAAAACTCACATACTAACATTTACTGTATGATTAAGCAAGGACATAATATTGCCATGATTGCACATACATAGTTCGCAGCTAGTTACAGTGGAACCCGAAGAATCGTACAAGCACGTTACAGCGTTGTATGAAGAGAAATTTCATGAAAGCCAAATTACGTTACTAAATAAGTCAACAGAGACGAAATACGATTCTAGCTAATAAAGAAACGTGCACAGAAGCGAATTACGGCATTGTGTGACAAGCAACATGTGTTCCAAGGAAGAATTACGACGCCAGTTGAAGATTTTCTAAGACGGCTTATGGCTCTGATGAAATATTTTTATCTAATTTTTAACCACGAATGAATTTCGTGGATATTGTAGGGATTAAAGAAGAGCATGGATTGTTGTTGATTTATATATATATATATTATATATATATATATATATATATATATATATATATATGTATGTATATATATATATATATATATATATATATATATATATATAATAGATCACAAGAAACTTTGGGAAATAATGGAAAAAATGGGATTTCCAACACATTTGATACAATTAACATCACTGCTGTATCTAGACCAACAAGCAGCAGTAAGAATAATACTGAAAATATAACGAGGAATGTTAGAGAAGATGTAGACAAAGAATATTATGATGCCATAACAATTGGAGGTTATGAAATACCAGAGATTAGATATGCTGATGACAGTATTACTGTCCACAACACAAAAAGGAATGCAAAAACTAATTATGTCAGTCCGTAAGAACAGCGAAGAGAGGAACCTCTATTTTAATGCAAACAAAACTAAATTGATGACAACTGACAAAACAAACAAGGCAGCTGAAATATGTATCAATGAGGAAAAACTGGAAGAAGTGGAGAATTTTGAATATCTTGGATCACTACTAACTAATAATGGAGATAAAATGAGGGAAATTAAAAGGAGGACATCTATCTCTCTTCAGAAAGTAAAACAAATAAAGAATCTGTGGAGAGGAGCAGACAGAACCACAAAAATAAGATTTTTAAGGGCATGCATCTTTCCCATCGCAACATATGCCTGTGAGACCTGGACACTTAACAAAACAGCTGAGAAACACATAAATGCTTTTGAATGTAAATGCTACAGAAGAGTTCTCCAAATATCGTGGACACAAAAAAAGAACAAATATATCTATACTACAAGAGCTTGATATTGAAGAAGGCTGGCTAGTAAAGAGGATTAAAGAGAGAAAACTTAAATATTTTGGACACATTAAACGTCATGATAATTTAGAGAAGACCGTATTGGAAGGGTACATAATGGAAAAAAGAGAGAGGGTGACCAAAATGAAGATGGCTGCAAGACATTGTTGATTACCTACAAATGGATGCAGCAGCGGCAGCCCATCTTGCTCACAACCGAGAGGCCTACAGGAGTGCTGTTTGGGAGGCAAAGTTCCGCAAGGGACATGCAAATGAATGTATATATATATATATATATATATGGATAGGACTAGGGGGCAGAGACTGTCCGATTTTGCAGTCAGAAACTCATAATAGACGTGCTATGGTCAAGGTTGGTGAACCATGTCGGACCACGAGCGTGTCCCACCTCCCAGTTATTCCCTCCCTGCCCCCCCTTCTAACAATAGGCCTAACCTGGCTTACACGGCAGGGGTATCATAGTCCCTCGTGGTGGTGGAGTCTACTAAAGAAGTATCACACACTTCTCCGCTTTCTTAGCCCCACTCATTCAGTCAGTCAGTCATTCGCATGTCCCTTGCGGAACTTTGCCTCCCTAACAGCTCTCCTGTATACCTCTGGGCTGGAAGCAAGATGCCCTGCTGCTGATGCATCAATTTGCAGATTATCAACGATGTCTTGCAGCCATCTTCAACTTGGTCTTCCTCTCTTTCTTTATCTCATTATGTACCCTTCCAAGATTGTCTTCTCTAAATTCAGGCACTGGAAACAAAATAGCCGTCATAGCCCGCTCCTAATCCGAAACTATGATGTTCCTCAACATCTTCACTTCATCAACTGCAAATAACACCAATGCGCAGTTTCATAAAGAAAAGTAGTAATAGTAGTAGCATCAACAGCAGCAGCAATAGTAGTAGTAGTAGTAATAGTAGTAGTAGTAGATAGTGGTGGTGGTAGTAGTAGTAGTAGTAGTGGTAGTAGTAGTAGTAGAAATAAATGGATCTGTAAAAAAATAAATAAATAAAAGTTACAATCTTAAAAACAAATTCAGCCTAAGCTACACAAATTTTCTTGGAGATTTATTGAAATAAATGCGCGCGCGCGCGTGTGTGTGAGAATGTGTGTGGCTATTGGTTCAGACATTTCTAACAAATGTCGATTACATCGATATGTTTTCCCAGATTGAAGAATAAATCTCTGTTTTCCCGGATCACATGCTGACTCTTATGGGCATCCCGTATATTTTCTGTGTCTGGTCAAGGAGAACCCACATTATAATGGACCTTTCTTGTGCACCATTCAATCGTTCACCTGCCTCCTCCCCCCCCCCCCCCCCCCCCAACCCTTCAATTAATTGCAAGATTATCTACATCAGCTAAATCCATTTTGTGGCTGTAACGCAAAATGTCAACTTTGGTTCAGCTTAATACAACATCCCGCGTAATCAAACCATCTTCCACTCATTGTTTTAAATAGAAATCAAATGATTACTAGGGAGAAAAAAAAATGTAATCACAATGTGGGTTTCAGATACGAATCGCGTTAGACGCATTCATTTTGGACAATGGAGAAAAGGAAGCGGAACAAGGCCTAAAATTACGAGGCGACGCCGTGGATTATGGGAAAATTGCAAACTGGTTTGCCCTGACAAGAATTTGAAAATACGATTCCCAGAATGGGGTAACAGGATCTAGTAATACTGGAGTTTGGCTTTGGCTGTGCGAGTATTGTACGTGCTGTTTGTTTTGAATTAGGCGTCCATGTGATCCCGCTTCGCTCCTGCAGAGTTGGACCGAGGCATCCATCATCCTGGTCCACGTAACGTGTAAAACGATATGTTTTTTAATCGTCCCGACCGATGACGGCGTCCCGGGCTTTGGCGTGATTAAAAGTGGATTGCTGCGATCATTTCCAGGCGCGACTTCTCCTCCATGCTTCTCATCATCGGGGTTTTTTTTTTAAAATGTCTGTATATCGGCGTCAGCGTCATCATTCTTGTGTCAGGTTATTGGCGAATACTGAAATGTCAGCCTGACCTATTGATACTCATCTTTCAGTACAATTGTTTTTTTATGTCAATTTCAATCAGTTGGACATTACTGTTTACTTCAGAGCATCAGTTGGATATTATTGTTTATTTCAGAGTATCAGTTGGACATTATTGTTTATTTTAGAGTATATGTTGGATATTATTGTTTATTTTAGAGTATCAGTTGGACGTTATTATTTATTTTTGAGTATTAGTTGGACATTATTGTTTATTTTAGAGTATCAGTTGGACATTATTATTTATTTTAGAGTATATGTTGGATATTATTGTTAATTTTAGAGTATATGTTGGATATTATTGTTTATTTTAGAGTATCAGTTGAACATTATTGTTTATTCTAGAATATCATTCTTTTTTTTAAAATAGTGTATCATTGTTTGTTTGTTTGTGTGTTTGTGATACTGTTGTTATTACTGGTATTTAACCATACACAGCTTCACGTCCAAAAACAAATAGCTCAGTTCACGTTAAACACACAGCGTCAGAGAAGTTTGAACAACAAAAAAGAAGATGGGGGACGGTAAGAACATATATCCATTCCTCTCTTTTCATCTTTTCTTGCCAACTGTCGACTTCAAAAAAAAAACAAAAAAAAAACAAAAAAACGCGCGTATCTTCTTGTAGATTGTCTGGCCATCGTTGTCAAGGCCTACCTCTTGATCTGTCCCTTTTCATCACTTCCGTATAGACCATCTTTGTTTGTTTATCATCTTCCATTCTCTCCAAGTGCCCGAGTCACCTCAGTTTGATGTATGTCATACTGACTGTTATAAGCGGAAAGTTAAACGTTTCGATTTCTTTGGTTATTAACACAAAAAAACAACAAACTTCTATTGTTGTGTTATAGAGTGTCTTACCGCTCCAGAAATTATTCTGTGGATTCCATTCTCAAATGTTTGTATTTGGTTTTCATTTTGTTTAGTTGTAGTCCATATAGTAGACGGTAGTTAATAAATTCCGCGGAGCACCTGATAATATTCCGAGAACTGCTGATGGTTCGCAAACCAGAGGTCGGAAGCCACTGATGTATACTTACTGAGTTATGGGAGGAGAGCATGGGGAGGTGGGTGAGAGAGAGAGAGAGAGATTTGTATAAGAAGAGATAAACTAATAGCATTAGTTATCCCACTGATGGTCATGCCCGAAATGTCAAAAGGCCCAAGGAGTTCTTGAGAACATAAATATGACATTTAAGCCATACCGCTCCCTGCGCCAGCTGCTTGTCTACCAGCTGCGATATATCAAAGTCCTCTTTAATAGCTCCACCGACCATCAGCACTTCGCGAATGCGTGGTCCAGAAAAAAAAGGCGAGACTCCTACAAAAATATAAATATATATATATATATATATTTTTTTTTTTTTCTTTAAACACAAATAAATGTATAAGATACTGTGAGTCTAGCTCTGATAGTTCACGTGGTGTATTCCCTGTCCATGCTCTCCAGATGTAAGGATAGTGTCAGAAGGAAGAAACCTACCAACCTCCGAGTAAACGGAAGAACTACCCTCTGACCAGTACTTAACAAAGGTTGCTGTGACACAGCCGATAGGAACTGGCCAAGATGAGCCTCAAGTATTTGCGCGGAATAGATAACGAGGAGATGAAAGCAGGATTGCCGATGATATAAATCGTGCTCTTACTCGCCTGTTATTTGGTGCTAAATAGAGAGGAAGATTGTCTTTGAAATACTTCAAATGTTTCATGGCGGATTTCTCTCGAGTGTTCGGTTCCGAATACCTTTCTTTCTCTTCTTCTTCTTCTTCTTCTGATTCTGTTCTCTCTCTCTCTCATACATTCCCTCCTGCTAACTCCCACCCCCCCCCCCCCCCCCCGCATGCCAAGTTCCTCACCCTCTTAAAATTTATTCTTAAAGTTTATTCGTTCCTTCTCTCTCTTCACCGTCTCTCTTCCCTCCCTCATTTCTCTCTCTCTTTTCATTCTCTTTTTTTCACTTCTCTGTCTCGCTTCTCGCTGTTCTCTCTAGCTCTCCATCTTCCCATTTTCATCTCTCTTCTTTCTCTCGCTCTCTCCTCTCTTTCTCTCTATTCCTTCCTCTATCTTTGTCTACGTCATCTGTCATCCCCCCTCTCTAAACTGATATTTGCCTCTCTTCTTTAGCTTTACTGTAGTTCTATGTTCTATCTTCTCCGACTCTATAGAATACATCATTGTTGTCTTATAAAACATCCAGCTGGGGTAATGAAAATGATGACATTCCTCGGTAGAAGAGCAAAGAGCAAGCGCGCAGATCACTATACTGAAAAAAACTCACAAGGGACACAACTGTCTGCTTGCCTTCATTACCATAAGAGAACATTTATTGCAGGACTGAAAGCACAAGTGATAGGCAATATAACACAAAGTCCAGACCCTCACAATCCCTTGTCGCCGTTAAGTTTACCGAACGAGTCATTCGAGCCAGTGTTAATTTGCCGATCATGGAAAGGGCGTTGAAGAAAAGCCAAAAAAAAAAAAAGTGATCGAATCCTGGATCTGAATATGTTTACCAAGTTGCGGTACTCACGCCAGCACTATAGTCAATGACTACTGTCTAAATTACTGTAGCCATCAAGCGATCTGTTTCTTCCACAAACAGCCGTCAGTGGTTACTACTCGACAAGTTGTACGACGTTGTATGTCGTGCCTCCACCAGCAATCAATGGCGGATCATGGCCGAGCGACATAAAACGTTCCCCGTTGATGTCCGGGCGTTTGCCGGGGGGGGGGGGGGGGGGGGGAGGGCCAGAATTTAACGGAATTCGGCGAAACGATCTGAGATGTTTTGTATTTTAAAAAGAAAGAGCAAACAGAGAAATGTTAACAAGATTTTTTTTCCTAGCTAAAACTCCCGCTAAGATTTCTTTTTATTTTATGTCAAAGCTTTGTTTTCTGTCGAATCTATTCTCTCTGCTTGCTTTCCGTTAAGTCAGTTCTGTAGGTTATATATATATATATATAGTGCCCTAGAGTTTGGACAATATGCCGAACAAAAGTGTCATTTAATTGCATTTTTTGCTTACTTTTTTTAAAAATAGATGGGTGAATGGTTCCGTTTTATGCATACACACAAACACATAAACACACAGATTGAGGAAAGTGAGCAGAATCAAGAAAGGCAGCAAGCAAGATGAGTACATACAAATGAAGAACATACAACAATACAATATCTCGGAAAAAAGCATTCTCAAGAATCACATGCAAAAAGAACACAACAAATAACAAATATGTCCTTAGCTTTATGATCTTCTCCTAGTAAGAAAGTCGGGCACAAAATGCGCCCAGATAGACGTAGTAGAGCACGAAGTGAAAGGCAGTGATTGGCTGAGAAATGTTGTAAAGGGGTGATCACAAAGGGAACTAGAACCAGTTTCACCGCAGCTGTCATCTCATTTATTTATTTTTAAAATTCCTCTGTTTTTTTTTTTAACTGAAAGAAATCACCAAGTGCTTTGTACTTCAGCTGATAAGAGAAATGAGTACAGCGGACCTTCGAAAGTGGAACGGTTTGAAATTCGAAGAGCTTGAAACTCGGAACAAAAAACTGGAAGAAAATCCAGTTTGAAACTGGAACAAAATTTCGAAAGTCGAACAAAACAAAACCCAGCCACCCGAACGAAAACAAAGAATCACGTGCTCAGTTATCACTCGACCTCGGTTCAGTAAGCATCTACCAAATTTCAGTGTGTGTTCTTATCGCGATTTCCTTGGATTTTCTTTTTATGTTATCGTTAAACTGACACATTCATGATGGCAACAAGGAAAGTTAGCAGTGCTGAGAAGCCTAAGAGGAAGAATGCAATGATCACGATAGAACTGAAAAAAGGAACTTGTCACAAAATGGGAAAGTGATACACAGGTATCGGAGCTGGCTGTTTAATAAGTGATGGCTAAGTCGTCAATAGCCACCATAGTAAAGAGGTAGTAAGGAATTTTTAAACGGCTAATGTGGCAATAACCACCATAGTAAAGAAGAAGGAAGGCATTTTTTAAAAAACGGCTAATGTGGCAATAACTACCATAGTAAAGAGGAAGGAAGGCATTCTTTTTAAACGGCTTATGTGGCAATAACCGCCACAGTAAAGAGGAAGGAAGGCATTGTTTTTAAAACGGCTAATGCTGTAATAACCACCATAGTAAAGTGGAAGGAAGACATTTTTTAAAACGGCTAATGCGGTAATAACCACCATAGTAAAGTGGAAGGAAGACATTTTTTAAAACGGCTAATGTGGCAATAACCACCATAGTAAAGAGGAAGGAAGGCATTTTTTTTAAACGGCTAATGTGGCGGCAAGAGATAAAATCCCTTACCAGTAAAAGATCCCACGCAGTGGAAAAAGTAGAAAAACTTTTGATGATTTGGATAAATATAAGGTACTGGATAAATGTATGGTAGTGGATAAATGTAAGCTAGTGGATAAATGTAAGATACTGCATTGTCAGTTTCATGTTGCCTCCATGACAATGACGTTATGTGTACCCTTTATTATGCAGGTTTAAATAACCAATATTTGTACTTAAATTGCCTTATACTGGGTAAGTTTTGGGGGTCTGGAACAGATTCGTTCAGTTTACATTATTTCTTATGCGGAACTTAAACTTGAATGTCGAACAATTTCAAAGTTGAACGGCCTCCCGGAACGGATTGTGTTCGACTTCTAAGGGCCCACTGCACTTTGTACTTTGTTACCTGAGTGGAAGTTGCACGAGGGTTTCATGCTGTTATTTTTTTTTTTAATTTCCCTTTTTTTAAAATGCAAACATGATTGGTCTCTAAAAAAAAAAAAGATTTTAAAATGGGACGGAAATTCAGGACCTGGCACATCCAAGATCTCTCTCACTACACCGAAGAATCGAGAAATAAGATCTCTTAACGTCTAACGGCTTTTGAGACTGAAGTATGAAACTGGGAATGTTTACGACACATCTGTGATGCAGAGTCAGTGTTTCTCTAAGTTCTTGGTGAGACTGCAGGTGCATAGGATTAGTTAGCTTTTTATTTAATTAAGTTTGTCTAGTTAGCTTTTTAGTTAGGTTTGTCTAGTTAATCTTTTAGTTAGGGTTACTTAGATAGCTTATTTTTTTTAGACTTTGCCTAGACAGCTTTTTATTTAGACTTTCCTAGGTAGCTTTTTATTTAGACTTGCGTAGATAGCCTTTTTATTTAGACTTGCGTAGATATCTTTTTATTTAGAGTTGCGTAGATAGCCTTTTTATTTAGACTTGCGTAGATAGCCTTTTTATTTAGACTTGCATAGATAGCTTTTTATTTAGGCTTGCGTAGATAGCTTTTTATTTAGACTTGCGTAGATAGCTTTTTATTTGAACTTGCGTAGATAGCTTTTTGTTTAGACTTGCGTAGATGCTTTTTTATTTAGGCTTGCACGATAGCTTTGTATTTAGACCTGCTTAGATAGATTTTTATTTAGGCTTGCGTAGATAGCTTTTTATTTAGACTTGCGTAGATGCTTTTTTATTTAGACTTGCGTAGATAGCTTTTTATTTAGACTTGCGTGGATAGCTTTTTATTTAGACTTGCGTAGATAGCTTTTTATTTAGACTTGCGTAGATAGCTTTTTATTTAGACTTGCGTAGATAGCTTTTTATATAATCTTGCGTAGATAGCTTTTTATTTAGACTTGCGTAGATGCTTTTTTATTTAGGCTTGCACGATAGCTTTGTATTTAGACCTGCTTAGATAGATTTTTATTTAGGCTTGTCTAGATAGCTTTTTTCTAGTTGGGCTTGGCTAGTTAGCCTTTCAGTTAGGATTACCTAGACAGCCGTTTAGTTAGACTTGCCTAGATAGTCTTTTAGTTAAGTTTGCCTCGATAGCCTTTCAGTTAGGCTCGCCTAGATAGCTTTTTAGTTAGGCATGCCTATTAACCTTTTAGTTAAGCTACTATAAGACCTTAGCGAGGCTGCGTTTTTACAATATAAGTTAGGCTGTCTAATCTTTGCCTAGTTTGTGTTTTCAATGTTTTAAGTGTCTTTAGCATGTGGGAGCTAGTGCTGGAGAATGACATAGACAGCTGCACGTACACTTGACACCTTCCAGACCACGTGTCTACGTAAGATTAAAGGGGTGTTCTGCCCGTATATCACACGTAATTATTTCTTATTAAGAGAGACCGACATGACACGCTGTCAACAATGATTGAAAGGAGAATGTGGCAATGAATTGGCCCACATTATGAGAATGGCAGACGAATCCATACCATGGACAGCTTTGAGAGAGAGAGAGAGAGAGAGAGAGAGAGATACGACCCAGAGAGACACGGAGACGTACAGCAGAGAAAATGCTGATAAACAAAGGGCTGACATGGGAGACAGCCAAGAAGACAGGTAAGGACCGTATGCCTTGGACACTGGAAGGACAAGAAAGGATGAGTTGGCCTCTCACTTCGGTTTGGCCTACATCAAAACCGTCGTCGTCTGAGGTGTGGCTATTTGGTTAAAGTAAAAGCGCCCCCCCCCCCCCAGAGATTTCTAAGTGACCAGAGAAAGAAGAATGAAGGGGGGAAACAAAGAAATGAACGTGTCCAGATAGTGGAAGAAACACCCACCCAGGTCAGTCTGACATTCTGTGCGGTATCTTTGACCTTTCATTCTATCACAGACGTTGAATAGCAGTTTAATAACAATGATAATAATAGTTAGGAAGATAAGAAGAAGAAAGAAGTGATAGTAGTAGTAGTAGAAGAAGAAGAATTAGTAGTAGTAGTAGAAGAAGAAGAAGAAGAAGTAGTAGTAGTAGTAGAAGAAGAAGAAGAAGAAATAGTAGTAATAGTAGTAGTAGTAGAAGAAGAAGAAATAGTAGTAGTAGTAGTAGAAGAAGAAGAAATAGTAGTAGTAGTAGTAGTAGTAGTAGAAGAAGAAGAAATAGTAGTAGTAGTAGAAGAAGAAGAAATAGTAGTAGTAGTAGTAGAAGAAGAAGAAGAAGAAGAAATAGTAGTAGTAGTAGTAGTAGTAGAAGTAGTAGTAGTAGAAGAAGAAGTAGTAGTAGTAGAAGAAGAAATAGTAGTAGCAGTAGTAGCAGCAGCAGCAGCAGTAGTAGTAGTAGTAGTAGTAGTAGTAGTAGTAGTAGTAGTAGTAGTAGTAGTAGTAGTAGTAGAAGTAAGATGAGGATGAGAAGGAGAAGAAGAAGACGCAGGAGAATAAGGAGAAGACTGTTTTGAATATTTCTGAACTTCCTTTTTCGCAGCTTTGGGAAGAATCGTTGAGCAGTTTCAGTACAAAAGTCAAATCCTGCATTGCTACTTTTTTTTTTTTTTTGCTCACTCATTCTCTTCTCTAAACCAAGAGAGAGAGAGAGAGAGGAAACAGTGCGAATAATGGTACACGTGCGCGACACGAGACGTGAATAATCAGCTGACCATTTGAAAGAGAGTCCGTGAGTGGCAGCCATTACTCAGCCAGTCTGTGACGGAGTAGAAAACCCATTCAATTGTGTTGATCTTCTTATTGATCCCTGTCAAGAGAGAGCACCCGGAAGCTCTGAATCCACTGCTCTAGTTCACACTTGCCAGAAAGCACATTCGTAGGCTAAATCGGTTGCTCGGTGATATTTTGACGCTCTTTGAGTAATCAATACAGAGTGAGCAGTATTACAATATTCTTTTTTTTCCCCCTCCTTTTTTGTGTGTCAAATTTGTCTCCATTCAATGTCGATTTTTATTTTATTTTATTTGGCCTCGAGACCTTACCTCTCCCTTCCCCTCAATATACAGACACCAACTGCATCAGTGTAACGAGCGCTGTTGGCAATATCATCAACGAGAATCCTGTCTGTGATCAAATAGTAATCAGAAATCTTCTAAATGCGCTCAGACGCATCAAAATCTGGCCACTTGGGAGTGCTTTCTGCCAATATGTATTTATGTTTACAAAATGGTGGTACTTAATAAAAGTTGTTCATTGATGTGTCGATCGTCGACTTTAACAACTATCTGTTGTTTTATCATTGTCAATTTGTAAATTGTAATAATGGAATAGGATTCAAGAAAGCTGGAATTCTTTGAAACACGAAATGAAGTAATGGACGAGAGAATAGCGGTTTCATATTTCATATAAAAGTATACGAGATTTCTCGTAAGTGCGTAGTTCTGTCATGTCCCAGACACAAAGAAGACTTAGTTGTGACTCCTGTTTGTTTCACTGCTTTTTAATACAACATAAAGATAAAAAAACAAACAGATAATTAATATTAGTTTTTAACTATAGATGAACATTGTAGGAGAAGATAATTAGGACATGTAACAACTTGTACTGTGTTATATGTCCAGTTTGTAGTAGGCTGTATGTCCAGCTTCTGATATGTTATATGTCCAGCTTGTGTTATATGTCCAGCTTGTGTTATATGTCCAGCTTTTGGTAGGCTACATGTCCAGCTTCTGATGTGTAATATGCCCAGCTTGTGGTAGATTATGTGCCCAGCTTGTGGTAGATTATATGTCCAGCTTTTGGTAGGTTACATGTCCAGCTTGTGTTATATGTCCTGCTTGTGGTAGATTATATGTCCAGCTTGTGGTAGATAATATATCTGGCTTGTGGTATATTATATGTCCAGTATGTGGTAGATTATATGTCCAGCTTGTGGTAGATTATATGTCCAGCTTGTGATAGATTATATGTCCAGCTTATGATAGATTATATGTCCAGTTTGTGGTAGGTTATATGTCCAGTTTGTGGTAGGTTATATGTCCAGCTTGTGGTAGATTATATGTCCAGCTTGTGGTAGGTTATATGTCCAGCTTCTAATAGGCTGTATTATCCAGCTTGTGGTAGGTTATATGTCCAGCTTCTAGTAGGCTGTATTATCCAGTTTGTGGTAGGTTATATGCTCAGCTTGCGATGTGTTGTATGTGCAACTTGTGATAGGCTTCCAACAGATTATATGAAGAACTTCTCGATGTAATATTACAGTATACTAAAATTGAGATACAAAAGGTACACGGAAGTTATTAATGCCTGAGTTTTCTCTGGGTCTAGGAAGAACTGGCGAAAGACCGCGTTACGCGAGGGAGCGACTCTACACCCGGGCGCATAATCAGATGAGGGAGAAATTGTGGACAAAATACATAAGATCAAGAAGGCTGGGCTTTTCATTCAATACAAACATTTCTTGCTGCTGCCGTGGCTTATTATGTCAAGTTAACATAGGCAGAATCAATCAAGAGAGGAACTTGTCAGCAAAACGAGGCTTGGCATCTAGCATCTGCCCACTGCAGAACCCGTCTTCCAAGACGAAAGTGCCCCAGATTTTGAGCTGGGATATTTTTATGGTTAAACTGGGAAAATCAACTTCTCTTTTACACAAACAAGCCATCTTTGCACTCTGTATTCTTTAGTTTGCACTGTTTGTGTAATGAATACATTCTTTGGCACCATCAGCCCTATTTACACCGGATAAAGGTAATGATTTTGTTTGATTATATATATATATATATATATATATATATATATATATATATATATATATCTTTAACAAAGGTGCTGTTGCCTTAAAGATTGGAGGATCAAATATGGAAACAAATCTGCCCTTTTTTACTATGTAAAGAGGCCTGATATTAGTAGTGTTCTATTTTATCAGTCTTGGCGTCACATTCAAGTGCTTTCAGTGTTAAATGATTCACATATTGTTAAAATTTATTGTAAGAAACGGGACGACTCATAATTATACGAGTAACGATATTAATGACATTTGCTGAAACGGATGAAGAATTCTTACAACGAACAGACTGGATGTGAACTTTACAGGGCAAGAGATGCGTGAGTCGGCCCAAAGAGACATGGATACGTAGCGCTGAGAAAATGTTGGTATACGAAGGGCATGGGAGACAGCCAAGAAAATAGCAAAGGGCCGACAGACAGTCAAGAAAATAGCAAAGGGCCGACAGACAGTCAGGAAAATAGCAAAGGGCCGACAGACAGTCAAGAAAATAGCAAAGGGCCGACAGACAGTCAAGAAAATAGCAAAAGGCCGACAGACAGTCAAGAAAATAGCAAAGGGCCGACAGACAGCCAAGAAAATAGCAACGGGCCGACAGACAGCCAGGAAAATAGCAAAGGGCCGACAGACAGCCAAGAAAATAACAAGGGGCCGACAGACAGCCAAGAAAATAGCAAAGGGCCGACAGACAGCCAAGAAAATAGCAAAGGGCCGACAGACAGCCAGGAAAATAGCAAAGAGCCGACAGAAATTATAATATCTTGCTAATCAGCAGCCCTTCATGTTTTGGCACTGAAGGGACAATAAATGAATGGATGGATGGTGGATGGATGGATGGATGTATGGATGGACGTATGGATGGATGGATGGATCAAAGACAGACATGCCGGCATCAGCAGTACCAAAGAGAGAGAGAGAGAGAGAGAGAGGGCAACATCACTAGTACTAAAGAGAGTGGTGTATCGCCAGTATTAAAGAGAGATATGCCAACATCACCAGGATCAATCTAGGCCAAATTTTACGGTTTTGTCAACCAAAGCTGGACCTCAGCGTTCATCAAGGACATGTGACTGGGCGCCTGAGAATGCTGGAAGACTGCAGTTGCTGGTGTGAATTTGCTATTCATGCTGCAACTTTCACGGCATGAAGGGACCACTAGCCATTTTATTTTAGGGGCGTCTCTCTCTCTCTCCTTCTCTCTCTCTCTCTCTCTCTCTCTCTCTCCGTCTCCTGATATAACTGTCAATTTCTTCAGTAATTCCCTCTCTCTCTCTCTCTCTCTCTGTCGTCTCCTGATATAACTGTCCATTTCTCCAATAATCCCCTCTCTCTCTCTCTCTGTCGTCTCCTGATATAACTGTCAATTTCTTCAATAATCCCCTCTGTCTCTCTGTCGTCTCCTGATATAACTGTCCATTTCTCCAATAATCCCCCCCCCCTCTCTCTCTCTCTCTCTCTGTCGTCTCCTGATATAACTGTCCATTTCTCCAATAATTCTCTCTCTCTCTATGTGTCGTCTCCTGATATAACTCTGTCCATTTCTCCAATAATCCTCTCACTCTCTCTCTCTTCCCCTCCCCCCTCCCCCGGGCTCACACACGCAGGCACGCTATTCTTTCACATCCGCCCAATCTTTTCTCTTGCAAGGTCGTTTTCATGGTCTTCAAAAGAAGTTGTCAAAGGAAAAGGAAATTTATGAGTTGGGTTTGGAATCTTGTTGAACCCCAGCCACACACCGACATTAGTGAGTCAGTCACGGAATTATAAATGCCAACAAGCAGAAAAAAAAGGAATATCTCCTCCAAGATGTCTTAGTCATAGATTGTTGGTTCACAGTCGTGGATCAAAAAACCCTGACAAAACAAGACTGAAATCCCTGTGAGAGGTCAAGAACCAAGCCACCTGTCAATAAGATGGTCAGTGACCACAGCCAGGGCAAGGCGATTCTTCGATCCTGTAATCAATAATTGGTAGTGTTGCTGCCAGTAATCAACAGCGATCTCTGTGAATTTCCCTCGAGTCATGTGACCGTCTGCTCCGCTGAACTTGTTACTTCGGGCCTGACTTATGACAGGCGTGTCTCTCCAGTGGGCGGCTCCGCTTAAGACGAGCCCGAGGTGAGTCACAGACTTGGTTGCTGAAGAAATCTGCAGAAAGGAAAAAAAAAAAAAACACACTTTTTAAAAAAAAAATTTCTTTTCCAATTCTATTTAAGACAACAAAAATGAAAAAAAAATCAATTTTCTATCTGAAATGGAACAAAGGATGCAATTTTTCATGTTATAGAATAATAAATTGAAATTAAACATTCTCTGCTCTAACGAGGAAGTCTAAAAGTAAACATTTCTCCGTGATAGAGAAGACAATATATTAGTAAACATTTCTTCAAGCTATTAAGAGTATATATAAGAAGTAAACATTTCTTCATGCTAGAAAATGCGAAGACTGAAGGTAAACATTCCTTCATTCTTAAAAAAATATTAGATAACTGAAAGTAAACGTTTCTTCATTTAAAAAAAAATAGATAACTGAAAGTAAACATTTCTTATTCTTAAAAAAATTAGATAACTGAAAGTAAACATTTCTTCATTTAAAACAATAGATAACTGAAAGTAAACATTTCTTATTCTTAAAAAAAAATTAGATAACTGAAAGTAAACATTTCTTCAATTAAAAAAATAGATAACTGAATGTAAACATTTCTTATTCTTAAAAAAATATTTGACCCAAAGCAAGCGCGTCTTCATCCTTTAAAAAAAAAATGACTCGAGTAAACATTTCCCCCAAAGCTAAAGATTAAACACATTTTCTTGTGGTGACGCAAGGCGTCAGAAAATATTGCTGAAATAGTTACAAAATAAACACTTTTAAAAAGTGAAAACTTTTAGTTTGGAAATGCCTGCCTACAGCCACTGATCTGCTGATTGTGTTGTTTCAGTGGACAGATCTCGTATGTTTCTCTCCAGAATCCTTTGCCCAGTAACCAGTATGTTGGAACTCAAACGCATGCCCAGTAACCAGTATGTTGGAACTCAAACGCATGCCCAGTAACCAGTATGTTGGAACTCAAACGCATGTGCCATCCTTGCAGCGCCAGACCCAAGGAATGAAGCCGAAGCAATATAATGATCAATAATAATTCAGATTACATGTCCTGAATGATCCCTAAAGGAAACTAGACCCTTTTCCTGCGTCATCATTGAACCAAACTAGACCAAAGGGGGAGGGGATGACAGCCAAAAATAAAACCGTCAGCCCTCCTTTACAAGTCAATAGCCTCACACGGCAACCGTGGCCAGGGACTAGTTGTTACAGCCAGGCCAAAAGATCATAGTGGAGCAAGCCTGAATGCAGATCAAAATCACTGGCGCATAGGAGGTTATGTTAGCTTAACTGGCATCATTAAGGGCTTCCTCCTTCACTACTCGTCCAGTCCTATTCGTCGTTCGCCCCCCCCCCCCCCCCAACTTTCACCACGGTCTTTGGAACACTACTCCAAGAGGGCTCAACTGCGTCTGAACGTTTTTTAAAAATGTCTTTCTATTCATTTGTAATATCATCATCATCATCATCAGGTGCCGTGCCGACTGGCGTTGGCCATTATACTTCTCCAGAGTACACGATCCTTCATGCAGGCCATCAGCTCAGTTGGTGATCTCCTCTCACACCATCCCGACAGACTGTCCAGTATCATTTCTCTTGGTCTTCCTCTTGATCTTCTTCCTTCTGTTTTTCCTGTTGATAATATTTTCAATGCCCCCTCTTCTCATTGCATGTCCTATGAAAGTACATTGTCTCTCTCTTATCATTTTGACAAGGTTTTTTGTCTCTCCAGCTCTTCTCCTACATTCTTCATTAGTTATTATTTTTGCTGTCCAGGGGATTCGCAACATTCTTCTAATAAACCACATTTCTGCTGCTTCCAATGATTTTTGTGCAGACCTGCCTATTGTCCATGATTCACTTCCATATAACAAGATAATATAGCATTTTAGGACTCGTTTTCTAACATTCATTGATAAGGATATGTTGAGTAGTATGTTTCTCATTCTCTGAAATGCAGTCTTTGCTTGGCCTATTCTGTTCCTAATTTCTGTTCTGCATTTCCCATCTGAGGTTATTACTGCTCCAAGGTATTTGAATTTCTGCACCTGCTTTAGAATAGTTCTGTTTAATTTTATACTGTATGTTGTTGGATTCTGTTTCTTAGATATAACCATAGTCTCTGTCTTTTTGATGTTTAAAGTAAGGTCTTTCTGTTCACTTTCTTTGGCGACTTTATCCAAGAGATTTTGCAGGTCTTGTTGGTTCTCATCTATCAGTATTGTGTCGTCAGCATACCGGAGGTTGTTAATATTGTATCCTCCAATTTTTATGCCTGGTTCTCTGATGATCGTTCTTAGAATATTTTCGCTCTACAGAGAAAAAAGGTCTGGAGATAGTACAAATCCATGTCGCATCCCTTGTTTTATAGGTTGATATTTTCCAGTTTTATTTTCAACTCGAATTGCTGCTTCTTGGTGCCAGTATAGATGTTTTACAATTCTCAGGTCTTTGCCATCTATATTGATGTCTTCAAGCCCTTTTCATTATGTTTCACCTTGTCGAATGCCTTGGTGTAATCAATGAAGCATAAGTGGAGATCTTTCTGTACTTCTAAAGCTCTTTCTCTGTTCGTAAAGCATAAATGGCATTGTGTATTCCCTTTCCTTGAACAAATCCAAACTGTTCATCTGCTATTTCCATTTTTATTTTTTCCCTTGTTCTTCTCATAATGATTCTCAGAAATAGCTTCGTTATGTGACATGAGAGGCTGATAGTCCGGTGGTAATCACATTCCTTTGCACCTGGTTTCTTTGGTAGTGCTATAAACGTGGATTTAAACACGTCAGTGGGCATATAACCACTGTTGTAAATGTCATTCAGTAACATTGTTATTATTTTTATTCCTATCTCCTCTAGCGCCTCTATTTCTTTTATTGTTATATTATCAGACTCAGTCGCTTTTCCTTTCTTCATGTGTTTGATGGTATCTATGATTTCATCTTCAAGTATTGATGGTCCATCACAGTTTTCAGTATCTGGTGTTAATTCTGGTCTTTCTCCTCCATATAGCTCACCGATGTACTCTGTCCACCTGTCCAAAATGTCTTCTTTTCCCATTAACATTTTACCTTCTTTTGATTTCAAGCATCCTGTGGTATATTTTGTCTTCCTGTCTGTGAGTTCACTAATTCGTTTGTACATGTTTTTGCTGTCTTTATTATGAGAGTCCTCTGTTTGTCTGCACTTCCTTTGCTTCTCTGCACTTGCATCTTATTTCTTTATTTATCTTGCTATTTCTTTATTTTTCTTGGTTATTTTTACTCCTCCTCCTCTTGTCCATCAGTCCTAAGATGTCGTCTGTGATCCATTTATTTTTAGGGGCTTCTTTTTTCGGTGGTATTATCTCCTTAACAGTTTTGTGGATGGAATCTCTTTGCATTGTATCTATTTGCTATAATAACTTTGTATTTTTCTCGCAGTTCTTTGTCATTTTTAAGGAGTTCTGTATTCAGTTTGATGTTTCTCACTTTTCTGCCTGCTTTCTTTAGCTTTATTCTAATTTTTCCACAGAGTGGGTCATGGTCCCTATTGCAGTCAGCTCTGGCATGGTTTTTGTTGTCAGTAATGCATCCCGGAATCGTTTGGTTGATTAATACGTAATCTATCTGGCTAAAAGTCTTTGTCTGGGCTGCACCACGTTGCCAGTCTTCGGGGATGTTGTTTAAACCAGGTGTTTCCTACAACCATGCTATGTATTCTTGCCCATTCAATTAATTTACTACCTCTGTCATTCCTCTCCCCCAGTCCATAATCACCAACGATGTCTGAAGTTCTTCCTTTACCGACTTTGGCATTAAAATCTCCCATGACTATAGTAACTTCATGTGACTTTATATGTGTTTTAGGGCATTTGTAAGATGCTCTTCTTTTTCTCTTCTAAACTGTCTGTTCAGTTTTCTTGTTTTCCTCTCTTTCTTATTACTGGAGTTTTATCCATGGGTTGGGACTGAGGTTGGGAGATATTTGAGGCCGATTCTTTGGGAAAACCGTGAGAGAGCAATAATATTATCAGATGATTCAGAATTTGTGGGCGCTGCGCTGCTGGACATTATGTGATGTAATTTTTTTAATGATTTCCTAAGTTGGCAGCCACCATGCGGGGGCCGTTGGGCCGATCAGGTTGTGGGCGGGGTCGGAAGCAGTGCCGGAAAAGGTAACAGCAGGTGACAAGAGAATCAGCTGAGCAAAACAGGCAACAAAAATGTTGTGAGATACACTGGGGGGGGGGGGAGGGGGGCATAGCCTGGAAGGCAAAGGCGACGCCAGTTAGATTTTTTAAAAAAAATTGGGGGAACCTCTGTTCTGAAGAATCAGTTATCCCTCTCAATCCCTCATCCCTTTCCCCAAGCCTCAAAATCCCGCCTGTATAGTCTGTACTACTGGCTAGTAAACTTGACATTCTTATAGTACATTTAATTCCCCACCCCCAGTCTATTTCTGTGGGCCCTTTTGGATAGTGTTCTCAACGAAATTTATGATTTCTTCATTTCCTGGTTTGGCCCGTCTGAGATTTATTAGCAACGACGTCTTGTTTCATATCTTTGCTGTTATCACTTGGAATCTTTAAATATTATTCTCAGCAGAAACTTGTTATTCTTTTGACGGAGATCAACAGATTTGTTGATAATGAGAAGGGCAATATGTATTTACTCCGCAGGAGATATTTCTTTCTTTCTTTCTTTCTTTTATTCTTTCTTTCTTTTTTATTTCTTTTGTTCTTTCTTTCCTTTCTTTCTTTCTTTCTTTTATTCTTTTCTTTCTGTTATTCTTTCTTTCTTTCTTTTATTCTTTCTTTCTTTCTTTTATTCTTTCTTTTTTATTTCTTTTGTTGTTTCTTTCCTTCCTTTCTTTCTTTTATTCTTTTCTTTCTTTTATTCTTTCTTTTTTTCTTTCTTTTATTCTTTCTTTCTTTCTTTTTTCTTTCTTTTATTCTTTCTTTCTTTTCTTTCTTTTATTCTTTCTTTCCTTTCTTTCTTTCTTTCTTTTATTCTTTCTTTCTTTTATTTTGTCTTTCTTTCTTTTATTCTTTCTTTCCTTTATTATTTCTTTCTTTCTTTTATTCTTTCTTTCTTCCTTTCTTTTTTCTTTCTTTTGTTCTTTCTTTCCTTTCTTTCTTTTATTCTTTCTTTCTTTCCCACGTCTTCCGCTCTATTTAGTTGAAATGCATTTCATTACTGTCCGTCTCTTCCTCTGGCACTACAATTGTGATTTAGTTTTCACTCTGCGTCAGCTCTATAACTAATTTTTCCCACTCTCACACAGCATATTCCCATTACATTCCTAAATCACGTTGCTCAATCACGATCCTAAATCACATTGCTCAATCACATTCCCCCGAAAAAAAAATTTTTTTTTTTAATCTTGTCTCAGGATCTCCCAATGACTGTACTTGAGGCCTGGGGAATATTTGAGTGGCATATCGCCTTGTCCTGACCGTGAGTCATTAATACGTGCTGCCTATTTGCATTTTTCCTCTTCTTGGACTCGCCCTTCAGATCTGTCCAGAAAGGGGACGATCGCTAATCTTGCCTCGTCAGAATTTGACGGTTAAACTTTGGAAAACGATTTGTCTGGTGATGTATGACCTAGCTGTGTTGCAAATCTTTCTTAAGAGTTTCTCCTGGTTTTTTTTTTTTTCGTTTTTTTTTCCTGCGCTTACTTTTTTAAAAGAATGTTAATAATTACTGATATTTCGATTGATTAGGTAAATCGGTAATAGCTGCTCTTTAGAGGAATCATGAAGAATAAGAGAAGTGACTATCACGCCGTGGAGGAGATGATTGGGGTACTGTATTCATGTCAAGTTAGACAACTGGATCAGGAGATGATTGGGGTACTGTATTCATGTCAAGTTAGACAACTGGATCAGTCTTCTTTGCTTCATAATAACTGGAGTCGTAACTTGGAATTCACGTCAAGGAACATACATTAATACCACACAGTAACTCACAGGTTGTCTTCGTTATGTAGGTCAAACGTAGAAGAGAAACTAAATACAAATATTTGGGAGTAGAATCGTGAGAAAGAATTTATGGACCAGAAGGAGATACTGTTTCACAACAATGGAGGACAAGAAGTAATCAAAGAAATCTAAACTTTGTTTAACTCTTCGCTTTTAACAGTCGTTATGAAAAGCAACAGACGGGGGTGGCTGGGGCACTTGAGAGAGAGTGGAGCAGGACAGACAAACAAAGGCGGCCTATACTGAAGTGCTGAAAGGAGATAGACCAGGAGGTTGACCTAGTCAGTGATGGCGAAACAACCTAAGAGAAGATATACGAGCTCTGGGAATCGACAACTGGCAAGAATAGATCAAGAACAGAGATGAGTGGAGAGGTGTCTTGTCTGCAGCTGTGAGCCTCAATGTTTAGGGAAGCTGCTGAATTCGGCAGTTGCTCAAAGAAGAAGAAGTACAGGAGGCTGGGGATTTACCGTCTTGTGAATAAGTTGACCAGTAGTAGGAACCGAACATCATGGGGGGAGGGGGAGTCTTTTTTTTAATTTGGCAGTGGTCGATTCTCTCTAGCGTTCTACCATCTGGTATAATGGCGTTTCATATGGTAGTACTTCATACGACCCGTACCATGAGAACCGGATGTTCGATGAGAGGTTGAGCTCACTCATACAGAATGACCGGGAAATGTGAACAAACTCATTACATCAGTGAACATTCACTTCTAAAGCGAAAGCGACCACTGGTCGCAATAGACTTCACAGAGCCTCTCAGGATTTCTCATTTTCCTTTCTCTGTGGTCAGAACTTAATATTGAAGAAGGTTTGCTAGTAAAGAGGATTAAACAGAGAAAACTTAAGTATTTTGGACACATTAAACGTCATAATAATTTAAAGAAGGGTACATAATGGGAAAAAGAAAGAGAGGAAGACCAAAGCGAAGATGACCGCAAGGCATTGTTAATTATCTGCAAATTAATGCATCACCAGCAGGGCATCTTGCTTACACCAGAGAGGCCTACAGGAGAGCTGTTAGGGAGGCAAAGTTATAGTTGTTCCTTTTTGTGTCTGTGATATCTGAAGGACTCTTCCACAGCATTTATTTTCAAAGGTATTTATGTGTTTCTCAAATGTTTTGTTAATTGTCCAGGTCTCACAGGCATATATTGCGATAAGAAAGATGCACGCCCTTAAAAAAAAATATCATTTCTGTTTTTCTGTCTGCCCCTTTCCATAGCTTCTTTAGTTGTTTTATTTTGTGAAGACCGATAGATGCCCTCCTTTTAATATCCCTCACTGTATCTTCATTAGTGGTTAGTAAATGATCCAAGATATTCAAAACTCTCCACCACTTCCAATTTTTCCTGTTTGGTATATATTTCAGTTGTCATATTTGCTTTGTTAGTTGTCACCAATTTAGTTTTCTTTGCATCAAGTTAAAAGTTTCGCTCTGCACTATTCTTACGGACTGACATAATTAGTTTCTCCATTGCATTTTGTTTTGTGGACAGTAATACTGTATCACCAGCATATCTAATCCTTGGTATTTATATTATCATCAATAATTCTTCTGTATAAAACGGTGAACAGTTGTAGCCATCTATCGCTTCTGATCGTACACGCAGCACCCAGACAAACCAGAAAATCTTTACTGGCTGACTTTTCTTACATGATTTTTTTTTAACCTCTTCCCTGCATGTGTGAAAAGTTAATTGTCTTGGTAATGGGGGAGGTAACGCTCTGGTAAGTCTCTGTATGGTTATGTAAAGTGTCATTAAGAGAGTAGACCCGGCCATTGTATGGTTATGTAAAGTGTCATTAAGAGTGTAGACCCGGCCATTGTATGGTTATGTAAAGTGTCATTAAGAGAGTAGACCCGGCCATTGTATGGTTATGTAAAGTGTCATTAAGAGTGTAGACCGGCCATTGTATGGTTATGTAAAGTGTCATTAAGAGAGTAGACCCGGCCATTGTATGGTTATGTAAAGTGTCATTAAGAGAGTAGACCCGGCCATTGTATGGTTATGTAAAGTGTCATTAAGAGTGTAGACCCGGCCATTGTATGGTTATGTAAAGTGTCATTAAGAGAGTAGACCCGGCCATTGTATGGTTATGTAAAGTGTCATTAAGAGTGTAGACCCGGCCATTGTATGGTTATGTAAAGTGTCATTAAGAGAGTAGACCCGGCCATTGTATGGTTATGTAAAGTGTCATTAAGAGAGTAGACCCGGCCATTGTATGGTTATGTAAAGTGTCATTAAGAGAGTAGACCCGGCCATTTTTACGTTTTCCCTAGTGAAAGCGTTTATGCCACATCTGAACCTGTTAGAAAATGGAACAGAATTTTTTTTTTTTGGAGGGGGGGGGGCACCTATAATACCGATAGAGTTGTGATTTATGTATAAGTGAAGAAGTGTTCACTGTTGAATTTACTGTTGTCTTTGCTGTTCTTTTACGTCATCGTTAAGTTAACTTTCTCTCACTTCCATTTTATTCTGTGGCCGCCACAACGGTGTGTGTTGCTGTCACTATTCTAATTAATATACATTACTACGTCTTCTTTTTTGTTCACTTCAGCATTTCAGAATGTTACTACGCGTGATACTATATAGTTAGCCACAAGACTGAAATCTTAACACGCATAGTCACTATAAAATTCAGATGGCTCATTCCTGAATCAAATTATAGCTCACCTTTAACGTTCACCAAACGAAAGTCACAAGTATCAAAATGAGGCATTTCTGAAAGCATTTTTACACAAAGTTCCAAGATGATCAAATCTGCTGCATTTCTCACGCAGTACTAATAATCACTTTCTAACTTGAAATACTATCTTCTCTCTGTCCTAAACTACTACTCTGTCTCTTGAATATCTATTGCTCAACATATCCATATGTCCTATTTGTCGTTGCTCTCATATCTGTCTTTCTATTCTCCTTTTCTTTCCTCTCTTCTCCCCCCTCCCCCTTTTTTATTTCAAAACTGCATGCCTGGCTTATATATATATATATATCTATATATATATATATCTTAAATCAGTTGTCCAAATAGGACAGGCTCCTAGATCTTTCTATTGGCCAGCTGGTTGACTGACTATATACTGATTAGATTTCAGCGTAAGTCAGTCCACTCCCTTTTGGTCATCTTATAGGTCTCGCTGGACTATTCATTGCAAATTGCCTCCTTAAGAGTAGCAAATATGCCTCACCTGTCAATAAGTCTGTTGCGTCATCCATCTATTCAGTTTTCTCGCATGGGTAAACACTTCTTATCCAGTATCATGTATTCGCAATATCTGTAGAGGGTTAGTCCAACTCTCTTTACAGAGCGTCCGTCTGTCTGTCTCCATAAATGCTGTTCTTATGAGTAAATCCTCCTAGATCGTACTCAGTGCCCCTGTATCTAGTATTTATAAATATCATAAAAAATACAAACACCGTTGAAGTGTTCCTCTCCCATCAAATTATTCACTTCTTTTCTTACCTACTTTCTACTTATCAATAATAATCACAACTATAATAAAATGCTAATAGTAATAATAATAGTAATAATAATAATAATATCCTAATACACAAGGCACTATGTTACACAACGACTAGCTAAGCACAGGCAGTTTTCTTACTGTGTATTCCCTGGGAGGTTGTTCACCTGGGAGGTTCTGGACGATGTCCCTGTCAGCTCTGATTGTCAGCACGGCTCGTTAGAGCTGCTAAATGCTTGTACACCTGCTTCATATCTCAGCATATGGTTGCTGTATGCAAGCTTATTGCTATATAGGGCAAACGAGCCGGGAGGGGTGGGGGAGGGTAGAGGAGGTGCTTGCTCTGAACCAGTGCTTCCCAAACTTTTTACCATTCAGGGACCATTTTTCCAGCTACATATAATATTTGCAGACAACTGTTTTATATAATATCGTCATGTTATAAACACATTTTTTTAAAATACAGTACACGAGACTTAAATATCGGATCTAAAACACAGCCGCGAGAGCACCATTTCACAGCGCACCGTGAACAATAGATTGAGAACCACTACATAAGGCTGCTGCTATAGCGCAGGTCTCAGAGGGATGCGATACAGGGATTTGAGGGATGCGGTACAGATATTTAAGGAAGCACAGGTTTATAGAGATTAGTTTAGCCGTGTGGGTTGCCGTTTCTAGTGCTGGCACAGCTCCTGTAAACTACAGTGGGCCATCCGCCATTACTAAGACATTCAGCTTTAACTCTTTTACTCCCGAGTTAATTTCAGAATAAATTTTGATGGGAAATTTTATTACATGGAAACTGGAAGGAAGTTACTTTGTAATTGAAAAAAAAATTATGAGTTGAGTTAGAAATGTGTTGCTTTTCATTTTATTTAAACATTGGCAAAATATCGCTGTAAGCATTGATTTATAGAGGTGTGTAATGTGTGCCAGCGCGGCAAATAGTGTTGTGAGTGAAAGAGTTAACAAATGGATATCTCTCTTTTTTTTTAGGGGGGGGGGGGGGGGAAGGGAGGTTTAGCAGGAATTCAGGTGTTAAATGAGCGGAAAAATTGTGAAAACTGGTAAACCCGGGGAAGTGCAAGAGTTAATGTCATCTTTATTTTAACGCTACAGAACTTCCATAAAGCGTCACCCAAGTTAGGACAGTGGTTCTAAACCTTTTACTGGCCGTGAATTCCCTTTCTGGCCTGAGAACCGCTGGACCCCTCCCCCCCCAAAAAAAAAAAAAATTAAAAACAAAGATATGAATAGAACACAGATCATGCCAATAATTTTTTTTTGAAATTGAACCAATCCAATTTCTGCCCCTCCCCCCCCCCCCCCCACGACAAAAAAAATCGTCCGTGGGGCTTCGCGTGAAAAGACTGGGGGAAGGGGGATTCCATGGAGCCCAGGTTTCTCATTTATTTTCATTAGTGCTTTTCCATTTTCAAAATGGCCCTTAATCTTTTATAAGATATAGAAACAAACAACAGAATGGAGTGGAAAAACACTTACGGGGAGTGATGGAAGACAGAATGTGAACTGAACAAGGTAATAAATACAGACAATACAGAACAGCCGCAGAATTAACCGTTCGGACAGTAATTCGCCGAAATTGGATGAAAAAATGTCCGCACAGATGTAACGAAATCGTTCCGTGTTCACCAGGCGCCAAGCTCAGCCGTGAGATGAAGTCGTGGCTCGGACTGGGGACCACGCTGTCTCGTCACTTCCGACTGTCTTCCACACCACGCTGTCTCGTCACTTCAGACGGTCTTCCATGTCAGACGTGCCTGACAAATTAATATCTGTTTGTCCCCCTTGATTGTGTTTCCGTCAAAAACTAAACACGTTTTCCCATGGGGATTTGATCTGCCTGGTATAAGTTCTTGCCTGTTAAACTTGTCAGATTTTGGTTTTTTAAGTCGAAACTCATTTTTGAAAAGAGAGTGGGAGATGGGGAAATGAAGAGGTTCTGACTGAGGCTGGGACAAGAGAGAGGATTTAAGGCAAAATTCAGATAACAATCCAGGTTTCAGGACATGTTTTGAGAAGTGGCAGACTAGTGACAAAGGAAGAAATGGAGGGACAAAGAGATAGAGGAAGACAAAAAAGCAAGATACTTGACGGATTAAAAGAGTGACATGGAACACGGTCCAACATCTCTCTCTCTCTCTCTCTCTCTCTCTCTCTCTCTCTCTCTCTGAGCCTTAAGTGCCCAAGGCACATGGGGCTTCCACAAGGGTTTTCCACAAAAGCCTGCCTTTTGCCCTTTTTTCCGCTCTTGCCCAGGTGAGCCCTCTGTTGCTCAACATCCTCTCTGTTGTTCTTCTCCATGTCTCCTTTGGTCTACCCTTACTTCTTTTCCCCTGTGGTGTCCATCTTAGTGCTATTTTTGGTGGTGAGTTGTCAGTCATTCGGAGCACATGTCCCAACCATCGCCAGCGTCTTTCCTCAATAATTGCTGTCAGTGGCTTCAGCTGCATTTCTGCCAACAAGATGTTATTTCTTATGGTGTTTGGGCAAAATATTCTTATGATTCTTCGTAAACATACATGTTTAGAAAGAGCAAATGATTGATGGTTGTGGAAATCAGTAGTGACCACCACGTGATTGGCATGGACCAGAGAGAGAGAGAGAGAGAGAGAGAGAGAGAGTGAGAGAGAGGTGGTGTAGGGATGTGTGTAATTGTTACGCACTCCATTATATAGTTTCCCGTATCTTGCTTGTTGAGATTTATTTACGGCGTCATTACCATCATCCTGTGCCCATACCCCAGGGAAGATTTGCTGCAGTGGTCCTTCTGCTTCCCCTGCCCTCTGCTGTCACGCTCCACCCCCGGTCAGACAAGTACATATTTTTTTAGGTTGCCCACAAGTCATTATCGTTGTTGAACTCATGCTGGTCTCCTTTATGCGTGTCCCTCTGGTATGGTTTTCATTATTGTATTATAGAGCCATGCTTCATTGTTATGTGCCGTGAACCGTTGGCGATCATGCATGTCCATCTTGTGCTGTCCTTGGTGTTTCCGGTTAATTCAGATGCTTCCCCCTACCCACCCCCGTGCCACTTGGTCAGTCCACTGAGATATTTTTGTCTCTTGGTCTTCCTCTCTTCCTTTCCCCCTTGAATTTTTCAGTGATTATTAGGTTCCTCCATCTTTTGTCTTCTTATGACATGTTCAAGAAATTTGGCTGTCTTTTTCTTATCGTTATAACTAGTCTTTGTTGTTCTGAAAACTCTTTGAAGACCTTTTCGTTTGCTGTTCTGCCTGTCAAGGATATTTGTTGCATCTTTCTCCACAAACCACATCTCCATTGCCTCCAGCTTCGTTGCATTCATTTTGTTGACGGTCCAAGTTTTACAACTATTCAACAATACTGGCTCCGTGCATCACTGTAATCCGTGTCCATTGAAAACCTCGTCAAACAGATTAACCACAAAGGACGGATTAATGTACCGAGGGCAATGGTAATCAGTGTCAGTGCAGCGCGTACAGCCAAGACTGTAAACCCATCTTTTCTTAGTCGCACCAACTCAGCATGGAAAACGGGGTAGGACTGGAATTGTTCCCTTTAGTGGTGGCGCCTGAAAAGACTCATTATTCTTGAGTTAATTGTGTGAACGCATTAACCTGTTCACTGCAGATGAGCAGATCCTGCGGGGAATTTACACAAAAAAAATAATCTCTCAAAATACATGTAAATAGCCTTCCACGGTGGCATCAAAGAAAATGAAAAGCCAATGTAAAATGGAACAAACAGCCATCAAGTCAGCTACAGGGAGGCCAAGACTATCATACGAAAGCGCCACGACCAGCTGTGGGCCAAGAGACTGGGCGCAGGCAGTGAACCGGATCCAATCCACCAGCTACAAAGGGAGCAATAAACAGTCTTGTCTCGATTAAGAACCGGCCAGCGCAGGTTGCTGAGCCGTCTCCACGGACTCAAGATCTCACAAAAGATGAATGCCCGGATAAGAGTGGAGCCACAGACATGTACTCAAAGAGTGCTCAGCTTGTACAGACCTACGGAAACGGATGTGGCCACGGGGCTCGGACCTAAACGCTGTGGGGATTCTGGGAGGACATGGAGAACTGGCGATCGGGCTTCTGATTTAGCATGACCAAGAACTTGAAAGAAGAAGAAGAAGGTACTTGTTGCAAACAAATAAATTACTGTTTATTACTACACGAAATAGCCAGCAACTACAGAAATGCGGTAAACCACAGGTAGGAACCATATCTTTTCCCCTTTCCGCGAAGTATCATATAAAATCATCATCATCACGTGCCATACTGGGCCGCCTGATCTGTCATAATACTACACAGATCTCCGTCTTTGATATTTCTGAGTAACTCTTTTGCTGACTTCTCTCCATGCCACAATGTCAGGCCTTCTAACAACTGTTCTCCTGGTCATCTTCTGCCTTCAGTTTCGCCCATTGTAATGGTATTTTCCTGTTTCTCTCTTCTCATCACATGCCTCAAGAAAGATGATTGCCTTTTTTTTTCTTATGCTTGTTATTATAGTTCGTTTTTCATTATCTTTTCTCAAACACTGTTCATTATAGTTATCTGGCTGTCCATGAGATCCTCAGCATTCTTTCTTAGGAACCACATCTCTGTTGCCTCCAATGATTTACTCATTTGCCTTCCAATAGTCCATGATTCACACGCGCATAGTCAGGTAGGTTCAAGATAGCACTGTAATACTTTCTAATAGATAAAGTAGAACAGAGTTTTATTACCCTCCGAGAGCTACATGCGCCCTGGTCTGTATTACTGTGTTATATTTCTGGCTGAGTTTAGCTCACGTGAGCACGTTTTCGCTTTTCCTCTTGCCGGAACGGAAGCCGATCCTTTGAGACGTGCAGACACGTGGTATAATCCTTTCACTTATTGTTGTAACTTTTAGAGTTTTGTTTCTGCAAGGCCTTGACCCCCCCCCCCCCCCCCCGGCAAAGTCACCCTTCCATACGTGAGCCGCTGGATCTACTGACTTACCAAAATTTATCGCAGGCCGTGCTGAACCGTGTTTGATTAAGACATATGGATTATATGACTGGTGGTTGTTTTAGGCCCCCATCTTGCCGGCAGATGTCATTGTTCTGGTAACAGGGTGCCTTTTTGTTAGTTGTAAAACAAAAAAATAAATGTTCTTGCTTTTATGGCCGACATTTTTTTACTGATGGTATTATTGTTTTCAAGGCAGCAAAGGCCACCCTACCCACACCCAAACGCTGCTTCAGATAAATCGCTGTTGTCAGGTCCAGCGGGGGTGGGGAAGGGGGGTGTGTCCAGGCTCAGGGGTTTGGAAGGGCTTCCCCTGGTTTAAGAGGAGGAGGCCCTTAGTGGATGAAAACAGAATGGCTAATAGAGTGATGGTTGTGGGGCGGGGGAGGGGAGGAGGGATTTTTTCCCCTTTCAGAGTATTTCGCTGCTGTGGCGATACACGTTGACAAGCATTACACAGATCTTTACAGACCTGGTCCTTGTACTGTGAAGACTACAGACAGGCCTGCCCCTTGTATTGTGAAGACTACAGACAGGCCTGGTCCTTGTATTGTGAAGACTACAGACAGACCTGCCCCTTGTATTGTGAAGACTACAGACAGACCTGCCCCTTGTATTGTGAAGACTACAGACAGACCTGCCCCTTGTATTGTGAAGACTACAGACAGACTTGCCCCTTGTATTGTGAAGACTACAGACAGGCCTGCCCCTTGTATTGTGAAGACTACAGACAGGCCTGCCCCTTGTATTGTGAAGACTACAGACAGACCTGCCCCTTGTATTGTGAAGACTACAGACAGACCTGCCCCTTGTATTGTGAAGACTACAGACAGACCTGCCCCTTGTATTGTGAAGACTACAGACAGACCTGCCCCTTGTATTGTGAAGACTACAGACAGACCTGCCCCTTGTATTGTGAAGACTACAGACAGACCTGCCCCTTGTATTGTGAAGACTACAGACAGACCTGCCTCTTTATAGCTGTACCACGGAAGCTAAAGAAAGTATACAGAAATTGTGAACATATTCGTAAAAAAAAATGGCGTAATTGAAATATCGTATACATACACCGTGGGCGTCTATTAAGAGGTTCTGTGGTCAAGAATTCTGATGCACCGCAGTTACAGCGACAGTGCAGACCTCAGTTACAGCAAACATGGGACGTTTGAGTGCACAGCACCAGCAAAGACAAGGCAGTGGAGTGTTTTGTAGTGACAAAGATAAACAGTGCAACACTCGGCAGTAAATAACAAAGACAGACAGTGGAGTGTTTTGTAGTGACAAAGATAAACAGTGCAACACTCGGCAGTAAATAACGAAGACAGACACGCCTATAATGTGTGCTGCTGATGCTCGGCAATTATAGTGGCTCATATGTTCTGAAAGAACCATAATTTATTTTGTTCTTAATCTGGTTCTATATCGGGGGGGGGGGGGAGGGGGAAGATTCTGTCCGTTCTGGCTGTCAGCGACGTATAGCTGACATGCTGGTCAGGGTAGGCGAACCAAACCTGATCGAGACCCTATCACACTTCTCCGTTGGTACTCACAGTAAGAGGTCCAGCCTAGGTAACCGGAACAAGGGTCACCATACTGGCCACCAGAGTGGTGGAGTCTGCTAAAGAAGTAATTCACACCCCCACACACCCCCCCCCCTCAAACCTGCTTCTTAGCTGCACTCAGGACTGAAAAAAACTAGCTACCATGACCTGCTTCCAATCGGACACGGTGCTGTGCTTTAGCATCTTCACAGCATTGCAATGACTCCAGTTCGCAGTTCTAGAGAGATTGAAGAAGAAAAAGAAGAAGAAGATTTATGTTATTCATAAGCCGCAGCAAACAGATACTGGTAACATCACCAGCCGTGAACAGCTGCTTGTAAAAATACTGTCTACTATGAACTTAAAATGAAATTTAAAAAAAACATTTTGCTCTGGTTTTGTTTTTGTTTGTTTGTTTGTTTGTTTTTGTTTTTGTTTCCCTGTGTGTTGTGGTCGATATTTTTAATCACAGTTCATTGTGTTCAATGAGATGTTACCAATGCGCCAAATGTTTTCCTCTTCCAGATTATATCAGCCGTCGTCAAGGCGTCCCGTCGCTTTCTCTCCAAGTGCAGAGATGGGGCTCACTGACATAGAAATGGCCCATAATTTCGACATTGACGACCCATATTTCGACGACAGACAATACGAGATGGTGTACGAGGTATGTTTTGTGTTTACGTGATGATGCATACAGTATGTCCCTTACTACGAGATGGTGTCTGAAGATTGGGTTATGGACATAATGATCAATGTTTGTGTTCTATAGATCCAAGATAGTGTGCAAAGTAAAAGTTGCTCACGAGGTGATATACTAAATGTACTTTCATGAAACATCAGGTGTTGTGTCCTATTTACGGGTTGCTTTCGTGCAAAATACCTTGTTTACGATAGAAAGACTTGAGCGTGACATTGTCGTAAACTCACACAGTTCTGAGGAATTCACCCAATTCTGACGAATTCGCCCAGTTCATTTTGTCTTTCGTTTTTCGTTTGTTTTTGTCTTTTCTTTCAGACCAAGACGGAATAATAGAAAATGGACGTGTCAGTTTAATTGGTCAGTGCTGAAAAAGAAGGACGAGCAGTGCCTGACTGGGCCACGTGGAAGATGAAAAAAAAAAGAAGAGCGTATGAAAGAAAAACGTATAGCAGGACTACATGGAAGATGAAGGAAGAATGTGCCTGTATGGCTGGACCACAAAGAAAATGAAGAAAGAGCGTGTGGCTGGACGAAGATGAAGAAAGAAGGTATGCCTGAACCACATTAGATTATATGAATGAAGAACGCAAAGCCAGGGCCACATGTAAGATGTACCAGCAACGATCTAGAAATAAAGTCTGCGAAGAACTACGATTACACTGAGGAGAAAGCGCGTAGAAAATACAGCAAGAAACGTACCTTGGCTTGGATCTTAGAAAAACAGTTTTAAAACTCCATGTCTCCACATTCGTATTCATTTCAAGGTTTTCAATTCTTCCCTTTGCCAGTAGCTCTGAGATGGCCAGGCCCGGCTTCCTGAAATTTTAATGCTATTGGAAATAAATATTGACGTGTTCCTGCATCCCTGCAGAGTCTTCTCATTGTTGTCTCTAGTGTTGTACTGCATCTTTTTTCTCTCTCCTTCCAGCTTTAACTTATTCGGGACGTTTTGTTTCAGTTCGAAGTTCCCCGTACAAATTCATTGTCTACATTCAGTCGATTTATCCGAGTGCTTCTCTTGTCATTTATACGGGGCTTCTCGTCTCTCGCATTCTAATTCTGCTTCGTTGACTTGTTTTCTTCATGCTCCTCATATAATCCCTAGTTTTATATGTATGTATTCTATATGCCTGTATTCTGTATGTCTGTATTCTATACCTTTGTATCGTTTCAGCTTTAGTTTTTGTTTCATACCATGTGAGAATTTTTTTTTTTTTTGGGTGTGTGTTCTCGGGTACAGTTTTTACATCTTTATTCTTCTTTCCACGTTTATGACGACTTCTGATAGAGTACACGTTGCACTGCCTGCAGATACCTCACTTTTTGATTATATACAGTACATTGCACTGGCTGCAGATATCTCACTTTTTGATTATATACAGTACATTGCACTGGCTGCAGATACCTCACTTTTTTATTATATACAGTACATTGCACTGGCTACAGATATATCACAGTTTGAAAAGCCTTGATTTATGTTAAGTTCAAATTGCTAACAGATATATCACTGTTTGGGACATAGAGTCCTTGACACTTTTTTTACAGATCTGGTACGGTTTGAAAAGCTGACTTTAAGAATACGTTGCACTGGGCTGTAAATATTTCATCGTTTGAAGATCCATTGATGTGGAATACGTTGTACCGAATGACAATAACTTCTCTTAGTTGGGGACTCTCACGTCAGAACTGACGTTCAGAATGTCTGGGTTTGGCGGATTCCATTATGGTAAAGCATCATATCTCATCCCTACTGGATTATCACACACGGGACTTCTCGTAACAGGATAAACTTAATACTAGATTTGCCTTCATCTCATTTTCTGTTGCTGAAGTTTCCTTTCTTAGTCTGTCAGAACTTGGACGGGAGAGTAGAAATTTATTGATTTAATGTGTTTCGTGATGTCCTTTGGCATTGTGTTCTTCCTTCATATATTTTATTTTTTTATCTTTCTTTCTTTCTGTTATATTGTCCTTTCTTCTTTCTTTCTGTTATATTGTCCTGTCTTTATTCTTTCTTTTATAATGTTCTTTCTTTCTTTTTTCTTTCTTTGCTTTAGCTCACTTTTTGCCTCCTTGAGTCAATGTTATTTTTCTGATGATTTTCCGAATGTTCCTTCTCTCTTTCTCTTTCTCTCTCTCTCTCTCTCTCTCTCTCTCTCTCTCTCTCTCTCTCTCTCTCTCTCTCACCCACATACATTCACTACTTTGTTCTTTTTTTTTCATTATTTCTCCATCTATTTTTGTCCTTCTTCTTCGTTATCATCTTGTTATTCTTCCTTCTTGTTGCTATTTCTATCGTGGCGTCTCACACTTGCCTTTTCCTTCCAGACTTTCTCCCTTGCCCATTACTTTATACTCAGCATTCCTCTTTGTATGGTTTCTGTTGTTTCGTCCTCTATATCTGCGAGTCTACATTTCTCTAGATTTATTTCTAGATCTACATCTTACTATCTGTATGTGTATCTACAAATCTACATTTTGCTCTTTAGGTCTGTGTATATTCAGTCTCTATCTTTGCCTCTAAATCTACAGGCTTGTATATGTCCATGTCTCTCTATATGCAGTCTACATTTCGCTATCTCTGCTTCTGATGTCTACAAGCCTAGCTCACCATCTTTGCCTGAATATCAACAAATTGGTTATCTTATTGTCTCTGTATCTACAAGTCTACATTTCGCCATCCCTACCTCATTATCTGCAGTCCCACACCACATTGATTCAGTCTCTGTGTCTAAGCATCTGCCTCGCATTGGCCCAGTGTAAACAGGTGCACGTCTTTGTCCGTGTCCAAAGCATGTCCAAACTCCATATAAATATCGAGGCGTTGTGTCCGCTTTCTGTGTTTCCGTTCTCTCAGCCCCTATCTCATTTGGCGCTTCTCTATCCATTATTAAGAATCCGTTTCTTCCCACTCTTTAATCCTCCCATAAACAAGCGCCTCATTCCTACCCAAAGCATGGGAAGAAACTGAGCTAGAAACATCCCTAAAGAGAGCCCTTTAAAATCAATAGAGTTTCTAACAGCGTGTGCGCTTAACAGCGCTGCGGATAATGTGTTTTCAGTGAGAATTAGCCATTTCAATTCATCAATAGCCTAAGTAGCTCTGTTTGTCTCCAATCTTTGCATTAGTTTTTTTTTTTCTTTCTTTCTTTCTTCCTTCTCTCGTTTCTCGTTCACATGTGACAGGATGGACTTAGTAATGGATTCTGTTTTGTAAGAAACAAGCTCGGGGGTGGAAGGGGGTGGGGTGGGGTGGGGGGGAGGGAATGTGTTTGCAGGGCAGTCAGAAAGTGTGATCGGAAAAGAGATGTGCGAGATTTTAGAGAACTAGAGAGAGAGAGAGAGAGAGAGAGAGAGAGGGGTGAGGAATATGATCAGAATTAAGTTATAAATTAAGGGTATGTAGAAGTGCTGGAAGAGAAACTTGAAGCGGGTATTTTTGAGTGTCCATTTCTTGAACTTTAAATTTTCTACTCGGATTCAGATGCCCGCTGCACAACTCCTTCATAAACAGCACGTCTCTATCGACGCCGACTCCTTCATAAACAGCACGTCTCTGTCGCCTCTGACTCCCTCATAAACAGCACGTCTCTATCGCCTCTGACTCCTTCATAAACAGCACGTCTCTATCGCCTCTGACTCCTTCATAAACAGCACGTCTCTATCGCCTCTGACTCCTTCGTAAATAGTACACTTCTACACGACGCCGACTCCTTCATACATAATTTCATTTCTACTGCCTCTGACTTCTTCATAAACGCCACATTTCTACCTCCTCTAAGTTCATAAATAGTACATTTCTACTGCCTTCGACTCCTTTATATATGCCACATTTGTGCAGAATCAAATTCCTTTATAAAAGACACATTTCTACAATATCCAATTCCTTTATAAAAGACACATTTCCACAGAATCTAATTCCTTTATACAAGACACATTTCTACATAATCCAATTCCTGTATAAAAGACACATATCTACAATATCCAATTCCTTTATAAAAGACACATTTCTACAGAATCTAATTCCTTTATACAAGACACATTTCTGCACAATCCAATTCCTTTATAAAAGACACATTTCTACAATATTCATTTCCTTTATAAAAGACACATTTCTACAGAATCTAATTCCTTTATACAAGACAGATTTCTACATAATCCAATTCCTTTATAAAAGACACATTTCTACAATATCCAATTCCTTTATAAAAGACAGATTTCTACAATATTCAATTCCTTTATACAAGACACATTTCTACAATATCCAATTCCTTTATAAAAGACATTTCTACAATATTCAATTCCTTTATACAAGACACATTTCTACAATATTCAGCTCCTTTATAAAAGACACATTTCTACAATATTCAATTCCTTTATACAAGACACATTTCTACAATATCCAATTCCTTTATAAAAGACATTTCTACAGAATCCATTTCCTTTATACAAGACACATTTCTGCCTCCATCGACTTCTTCATAAGTTGTAAGTTTATACCGCCTCCGACTCCTCCACTAAATGCTACATTTCTACAGACTTTGGTTTCACATCCTGGACGGAAATGATAGAGAGGCAACATGCAAACAAAAATCTCTTCTTTTTTTTACTAGAGAAATGATGAACCTTATCTTTGTTTAAGTCTTATTTTTTTTGCAGAACATACACACACACACACACACTCATAGGCAGACACATACAGACATTTGCCACGGTACCGCAAGGTAGCGCTTGTTAAAACATGTTACATCTGAGAATCTGTTATGACTTGTGTGGAGGTTAAAGATTATTGATTACTTTTTCTTTATTCTTTATTCTTTAATCAGATAATTGGCACCATTTTCTTCTGGTAGCCTGGGCGCTTTTTCTCCTTCTCTCTCTTTCTCTCTCTCTCTCTCTCTCTCTCTCTCATCTGGATGTGATTAATGTATTGTTCTTTTCGTGGTTTGTGCTTTTCCGCATTTGTCCGACAGCTTCCAACCTTCTGCCATTTCTGTGAATGTTGCTGTACGATGCAGGCTCAGGTGTTGTGAGGAGTTTAGCATTCTTGTGGATTTTTGTTGTAAACCACTCTTCTAGTTTTTGTTTTCAGGGCAGGTTTTAAACGATGAAGTTTCTGTGGATAAAACCGTCTTCTTCTTTCTCCTCCTCCCTCTTCTTCCTCCTCCTCCTATTCTTCATCCCTCTCCTCCTTTTCTTATTCTTCTTCCTTCTCCTCCTCTACTTCTTCTTCCTCCTCCTTCTTTTATTCTCCTCCTCATCTTCTTCTTCCTCCCTCTCCTTTTCTTCTTCCTTCTCCTCCTCCTCTTCTTCATCCTCCTCCTCTTCTTCGTCGTCCTCCTCCTCTTATTCCCCCTTCTCCTGCTCCTTCATCTTCCTCTTCCGCATCTTCTTCCTTCTCCTCTTCCTCATTCTTCTTCTTCATCTTCCTCCTCCTCCTACTTCCTCTTCCTTCTCCTCCTCTACTTCTTCTTCTTCGAACTGTTATTTGCGGCCGCTTGGGAGAAAATAGCACCGCGTGGAGTTGGAAGCAGGTTATGGCGGTTATTTTTTTCAGTCCTTTAGTTTTTCTTTCTTTCTTTCTTTCTTTTCGGAAGTTTATAGGAAGCTCAAAATATGTGTTCAAGGAAAGCCGTTAGTCTGTAAATGATGTATCACCTTATACGACATCATCGGTTAAATGGAACTTTTCTTCGTGAAGTTGAGTTGCTGAGCGAAAGCAGCGTTATGAAAGTTTAGTAGCTTCCTCCAGAGTTCCTGGCACGGGTAAGTGTCCGTCAGCACGGAAGAAACCTCCATTAGATGAATCGAACGTCAGGCTCCTTCTCAGGAAACAAAATGTGGGTTAAAAACAGCTCCCAGGGCTGTGTTACAAAGGCCTGAATCACATTCATTAAAACAGCTGAGAAACACATAAATGCTACAGAAGAGTCCTCCAAATATGGACACAAAAAAGAACAAACATTTCCATACTACAAGAACTTAATATTGAAGAAGGCTGACTAGTAAAGAGGATTAAACAGAGAAAACTTAAATATTTTGGACACATTAAACGTCGTGAGAATTTGGAGAAGACAGTCTTGGAAGGGTACAAAATGGGGAAAAGAAAGAGAGGAATACCAAAGCGAAGATGGCTGCAAGACATCGTTGATAATCTGTGAATAGATGCATCAGCAGCAGGGCATCTTGCTTACGACCGAGAGGCCTACAGGAGAGCTGTTAAGGAGGCAAAGTTCCGAAAGGGATATGCAAATGACTGATTAGGGGGAGGGAGGGCATTGATTTGAAAAGATGCTGATTAATATTTTGAATATAGTTGTCCGTGGTGCGAAAAAAAAAAACGTACGTTTGCATACGGAAGCATCTTATCATAGGAATTAGTAATGGGGTCATTATCGAGATTATTTCAAGACTGTCCCAAACGTTTTCAATAAAAAGAGATTATATTAAGATTGTGTGAAACATGTTCAGGTAAAGAAAAGTGTTTCAAGAGTATCTAAGATCGATTTAGGTAAACGAGATTTTTTAAAATGATAATTTCAAACATATTCAGGTAAAACTAGATTATTTCATAATTTCGGGATTGTCTCAGACGTGTTAACGTAAGCGAAATAATTTCGAATTTATCTCAGATATTTTCATATAAACGAGATACTTTCGAAATGATCTCAAGCATTGTCAGGTAGAGAAGATTATTTCAGTATTGTCTCAGACCCAATTAGACAGACGAGATTATTTCACCATTGTCTTGGACACGGTTAGATAGACGAGATTATTTCAATATTGTTTCGGACACCGCTGGATAGACGAGATTATTTCAGTATTGTCTCAGACCCAATTAGACAGACGAGATTATTTCACCATTGTCTTGGACACGGTTAGATAGACGAGATTATTTCAATATTGTTTCGGACACCGCTGGATAGACGAGATTATTTCAGTATTGTCTCGGGTACAGATATACGAGATTATTTCAGTATTGTCTTGGACACAGTTAGACGAGATTATTTCAGTATTGTCTTGGACACAGTTAGACGAGATTATTTCAGTATTGCTTCTGATGTTTAGAGCATACTGCACTTAAACGCGAGAATACATAACAATGTGGGCCACACTAACACTGTCAGAAATTCAGTGGTCACTAACTATAAAATGCTCCTTGTCCAAGAGATGAAAGTGCACAACTCTAATTAGCACTGGAGGAAAACAGTACAAAGCAATATAACAGAACGTATTGTCGTATTATTGCGTCTATCTTCAGTCGACAGAATGTATATATAAATTCTACAGTAGGATTAGGAAAGACACGAAAAGATTTCGATAAGGGAAATTGAAGTGCAGGTTCCACTGTTAGCAAGTGAGAAATTACGTCCAAAATTGGACATAATTTAGTGGGAAAATAATTTAATTCTCTTATTACATAAAACTACGGCAGCGTCTTTGGTTTATTTCTACAGATAGTTCACTAATGTTTTCAGCACTAGACATTACATTCTTTCTAAAAAAAAAACCAAAACAAACAAAAACTAGATTCTGCATTATGGTGGGGGGTGGGGGGCTAGACGCTACACACTCTTTCTAAAAAATATTGGGAGGGGGGAGAGAGAACTAGACGCTACACTCTTTCTCAAAGATAGAAAAAAAAAGCAGGCGCTACATTCTTTCTCAAAAACAGAAAGAAAAAAAAACTAAATGCTACACTCTTTCTCAAAAATAAAAGAAAAAACAATAGACTCTACACTTTAAAAAAATATTAAAAAGCATAGAAGCTACATTCTTTCTGAAAAGTAGAAGAAGGAAAAAAAAAACTAGACTCTGCATTCTTCTTCAAAAATAGAAGAAAACAAAACTAGACGCTACACCCTTTCCGAAAAATAGAAGGAAAAATAAAGAATGTATGCACGTGAATTGTTCTCATTTCATCGTATCACACAGACATTAGGATGAACCTGGACACCTAATGGTGGAATCGATGGACATTCGGCTTCTCAGTCTGAAGGTTGCGTGTTCTGGCCCAAAGTAGCCGCTTCCATTCGTTCTGGTTGGTCTTACAAAGCACATGTGACGTTCTAAGACCTTTCATCACACTCACACACAAAAAAAGATCGGAGCACCTACGGGCTTGCCTGGCAGTGCAGTGACGAAAATCCCATCACATTTAGCTAACGGTGTCTGGGGGGCGGTGAGGGCTAGATTTATCCTCTTTCTCATCAGCGCCCCGCCGCCCCCTGTGATTTTCTTACCAGTTACCTTTTACAACCTGGCGGTGTTAGCAACTTTCCTCGTGCCGACATACATGTTTAACTGCGAGCTGGTGTTCTTTGCCGCCTTTTCTGTGAGAGTATTGAGGCACAGCACTATCGGCTTGGGAGCAGCTTCTGGCGGTTTTTTTTTTCTCTTTCAGTCCTTTAGGGGAGCTACAAACAAAAAAAAAAAAAAAGGAATGTCCAGTGCTTCTTTAGCAGACTCCAACGTCGAGGGGACTATGGCGATCTTTGGCCCGTTAGTCAAGTCTGGACCTATTAATCACGGCACTAACGGAGAGGTGGCCTGGTTAGGTATGGTTCGCCAACCCTGACGCTAGTGAGCCAGGTATGGTTCACCAACCATGACGCTAGTATATCAGGTATGGTTCGCCAACCCCGACGCTAGTATGTCAGGTATGGTTCGCCAACCCTGACACTAGTGTGCCAGGTATAGTTCGCCAACCATGATGCTAGTGTGCCAGGTATGGTTCGCCAACCATGACGGTAGTATGTCAGGTGTGGTTTGCCAACCCTGACGCTAGTGTGCCAGGTATAGTTCGCCAACCATGATGCTAGTGTGCCAGGTATGGTTCGCCAATCCTGACGCTAGTGTGCCAGGTATGGTTCGCCAACCATGACGCTAGTATGTCAGCATATCGTCATCTTTTCTAGGATCTGCCCAGTAACCAGGACACTGCTTTTTCTTTTGTAAAATATTTTCTCTTCTTTTGTTTCGTCTCTAGAACCTTATTCTGCGTTCGTCAGTTTGGTTGCTTCTTTTTCGTGTGTCTATTTGGTTGCTTACTTTTTCGTGTATGTCTATTTGGTTGCTTACTTTTTCGTGTGTCTATTTGGTTGCTTACTTTTTCGTGTGTCTATTTGGTTGCTTACTTTTTCGTGTGTCTATTTGGTTGCTTACTTTTTCGTGTGTCTATTTGGTTGCTTACTTTTTTCGTGTATGTCTGTTTGGTTGGTGCTTCTTCGTGCCTGTCTATTTCGTTGCTGCTTCTCGTCTATCTGTTTTGTTACTACTTCTCCCTGTCTATCTGTTTTGTTACTACTTCTCCCTGTCTATCTGTTATGTTACTACTTTTCCTTGTCTATCTGTTTTTTTACTACTTTTCCTTGTCTATCTGTTTTTTTTACTACTTTTCCTTGTCTATCTGTTTTTTTACTACTTCACCTTGTCTGTCTGTTATGTTACTACTTTTCCTTGTCTATCTGTTTTTTTACTACTTTTCCTTGTCTATCTGTTTTTTTACTACTTTTCCTTGTCTATCTGTTTTTTTACTACTTTTCCTTGTCTATCTGTTTTTTTACTACTTCACCTTGTCTGTCTGTTATGTTACTACTTTTCCTTGTCTATCTGTTTTTTTACTACTTCACCTTGTCTGTCTGTTTTGTTACTACTTTTCCTTGTCTATCTGTTTTTTTACTACTTCACCTTGTCTATCTGTTTTGTTACTACTTCACCTTGTCTATCTGTTTTGTTACTACTTCACCTTGTCTATCGGTTTTGTTACTACTTCTCGTTGTCTATCTATTTTGTTATTACGTCTCCATATCTGGCTGTATGTTTCATACTCTGAAAAATTTCACAGTGTAAGCTCCAGTGAAGACCCAGTACATTCACAGTTTAAGCTCCACTGAAGACCCAGTACATTCACAGTGTAAGCTTCACTGAAGACCCGGTACATTCACAGTGTAAGCTCCACTGAAGACCCAGTACATTCACAGTGTAAGCTCCACTGAAGACCCAGTACATTCACAGTGTAAGCTCCACTGAAGACTCTACATTCACAGTGTAAGCTCCACTGAAGACATTTACTGAATATAGGTAAACAAAAACAAAAAAAGGTAAAGGCAACCCTGTCATGCCTTAGAGGTACACAGGGATATGGTGTTAGTGCCCATATTTTCCTTGACCTGTCAGTACACTAGAGGGTGATATGGTCAGTATCATGCCTGGCCGCCTTTCCTTCCTCAACTCCAGAAGAAGTCGGGTACCCATTTCTACAGCTGGGGCGACTGGGGTGCCTCCGGCCGGATTCGAACCTCTGACATTCGCCATGAGAGACCAGAGCACTAACCATTTCGCCACTCAGACACCCGTATTGAATATAATGACATACAAATAAGTATAATACTGGATATGTTTGCCTAAACTGATCACATTCTTGAATTTAGCAAGTGCCCCTCGTCTTGCTAGTTTATTATCTACTTCACGTTTCTAGTCATCGTGGACGTTAATAAATGGACAACGTTTGTGTTACTCAACGGTTTCTCCCACATCCGTGACCATTGAAGCGTATCATTGTCCAAGGAAGGGAAGTAAGACTTCGTTAAACCCTAGCCATGATCACAAATGTTTATTGTTGAGATGAAACGATAAAACTTATTGTTGAGATGAAACGTTAAAACTTATTGTTGAGATAAAACGTTAAAACTGTCAACGATGGAGCTATTTTTCTTTACCCCGTGTGGCGCTTCTCCCTCGCGATCAACCGCACCCCCCCCCCCCCTCTTTTGAAAATATTTCGCTCACAAGAAAGGTACTTTAATTTCAAGCGATGGTTTTCTTCCTTCTGGTCTTTGTTTAGGTTTAGGGACCAAATGTTTCTTGTGAATACTCTCTCTCTCTCTGTCTCTCTCTCTCTCTCTCTCTCTCTCTCTCTCTCTCCCCCTCTCTCTCCCTGTCAGAGCTTGAATTCGTTATGTCACAGGAATAAATTCCAAGCAAGTAGGCGTCACCATTAAGGATCATTGCTGCAGATAAAGTTTAGTTCCTCTCTATTCATAATCTTCTTTCTCCAGTTGGTGACACCAGTTTCTTTTATATCCTCTTTTATATTGTCTTTCCATTCTCTGTCTTGGTCTACCCCTTGGTCTTCTTTCCCTCATCTCTTGTGCATACAGAATGTTCGTTTGTTTGTTCTCTTCCATTCTTTCTACATGGCCCAGCCAGCGTAGTCTGTTCAGTTTCCAGACATTTACAATTAGTTGGGATTTAAATAAACTGTTCAGTTCAGTGTTCTTTCTAGCTCTCCACTCTCCATTGTTTGTATCCTTTATGGGCCCTGAGATTCTTCTTAGGATCTTGTTTTCAAATACTTGCAATTGTTGTTCATCTTTATTTGTTGTACTCCACGTTTCTGATCCATACATGACGGCTGGTTTTATTATAGTTTTGTAGATTGTTATTTTGGTGTTTTGGGACAGGATTTTGGATTTTAAAATGTTGCAAAGCGAAGTATATTTTATTCCCTGCCTGTACTCTGCTTCTAATTTCCTATCTTCCTGTGTTGCTTCTGTTGAAGGTTGTGCCTAGATATTTGTATGTTTCTGCTTGCCTAATAATCATCTCTCCAACATTGATATAATGTGGATCATTCTGCCTCTGGTCTCTTGATATCTTCATATACTCTGTCTTACCGTGGTTGATGACAAAGCTCAATTTTAGTGCCACATCTCTCAGGTGTATGCAGGTATTGCATAGTTTCCCCCACTATGTCGATATCATCAGCGTATCCTAGTATTTTAGCTTGTTCTTCTGTACTGCCTGCAAAGTTTGAAGTTCTTCTGGCCATAAGGCGATACCTAGGATATTTCTAGAGAATCTGAGACGAGGCAAAGGAAAAGAGGCAAACTGCGCTCTTCACAAACCAGTTCTTTGCTGTTTATTTAACACAGGATGTATGTACGGGAAGTGCAGGGGGCCATTGTCTAAGGGACTTCGACTAAAAAAAAAACGTGAATTTCTGGAGGCCACGACAGGTTGAGCCAGTTCCAGAACGCATCAACGGAGAGGTTGTAAAAGGTCTTAGATTCCCTGGCTGTGCTATCACTCAAGAGGTTATATGCCAGAGTTAGTTTCTTGTATAATCACTTTCTATATCAGGTGATAGTTTTCATGGTAAAGTTTATATCAGGTAATAGTTTTTATGGAAAAGTTTATATCAGGTAATAGTTTTTATGGAAAAGTTTTCTCTGTTACAAGTAAACTTCATGGACATTAAGGATACAATGAGACAGCATGGTATTAACATAACATGAAATCAAATTAGGTCGAAAAGACTAAAGCAGTAGCACTTAGCAGACCACAAAACCAGGCAATGACTGGCCTTAAGTTTTTTCCAAGAGTCTTCTTCACCAAGAAGATGCCAGCCCGCAGACAAATCTGTAGTTCGCCGGTTCGTGTCCCATTATTCATTATTATCGCAACTGCTTGGGGTATTTATCGGATCTGAGTTGAGGGAGAATGTGGCATCCTGGGAGATTCCAAGCGTCCGGCGACTCGCCATGTTCCTGTTTATTTATGGGTAGCTGGCACGCTGGGGGTTTGAAATACAACACTGGCGAGCGCACTTATTTATCAAGTTTCCCTCAGTCCGACACGTGCATGATAGTGCGCATGCGCATGCGCTTATGACGAGGGGAAACAACCCAGGGTATGAGTTTAATGCTGGCCCTGTCTATATTTAAGAGAAAAAAAAAGCAGCCAAAAAGGAGTAGGGGCACCCAGTGAAGTACTAAGGACATGAAAAATGAGCTTAAACATGTGTTAAAAGATGACGCTGTTAGCTTGCTTAATTTCTTTGTTAAAGTGTCAAACTGAAACGCCTCGCATCTGGTTCCGATTTTTAAAAAAAAGGGGGGGGGGGGCTGTGTAACACAGTCATATACAACGGGAGTGGTCATGATGACCTTCTTTAAAATCAAAGAGCAGACTTAATGAACCACGCATGTCAGTATACTCTGCTAGCGTTTGGAACACGTGGGATCCTATCAGAGATGGCCAAGGATAATTCAGAGTTAAAATCTGTGTTTAGAAGCACCTTAAAGTCTTTGTTTAGGAAGCACATTAAAGTCTGTGTTTAGAAGCACCTTAAAGTGTATGTTTAGAAGCACCATAAAGTCTCTGTTTAGAAGCACCTTAAAGTCTGTGTTTAGAAGCACCATAAAGCCTGTGTTTAGAAGCACCTCAAAGTCTGTGTTTAGAACCACCTCAAAGTCTGTATTTAGAACCACATTAAAGTCTGTGTTTAGAAACACCTTAAAGTCTGTGTTTAGAAGCACCTTAAAGTCTGTGTTTAGAAGCACCTCAAAGTCTGTGGTTAGAACCACCTTAAAGTCTGTGTTGAGAAGCACGTCATAAGTAGTGAATATGAATTTTTATACATGTTCTGTTTTGTTGTATGTAAAGGACCGTGTTCGCCCGCTGGTTGATAGGTTCTGTTTTGGTGTATGTAAAAGACAGTGTTCGCTCACGGATTGACAAATTCTGTTTTGTTCTATGTAAAGGACAGTGTTCGCTCACGGCTTGATAGTTTCTGTTTTGTTCTATGTAAAGGACAGTGTTCGCCCACGGGTTGGCAGGTTATGTTTTGTCCTATGTAAAGGACAGTGTTCGCTCACGGGTTGACAAGTTCTATTTTGTTCTATGTAAAGGACAGTGTTCGCTCACGGGTTGTCAAGTTCTGTTTTGTTCTATGTAAAGGATAGTGTTCGCTCGCAGGTTGGCAAGTTCAGTTTTGTTCTATGTAAAGGACAGTGTTCGCTTACGGGTTGGCGAGTGCAGTGTAACTGAAGAAAAGAAATGGAAAGGGTCTTTATTTCTTTTTTTTTCAAAGATAAAGTGAAAGAAATGAAGGATATAGAAATGAGGCGGGTGCTCTGTCTTATACAAGGAAACATGCACAAATTCTCATAGCATCAGAGGAGTACCCCCACCCCCCAATCTCGTCCTTTCCCCTTCCCCCATTTGTTTTCCAAAAGCGAGTGAAATTCTGGATATTTACCCGTAACCAGACAGAAGGTAGACGTGAAAGCCGTTATATAACCATGGATATTTCCCCGTAACCAGACAGAAGGTAGACGTGAAAGCCGTTATATAACCATGGATATTTCCCCGTAACCAGACAGAAGGAAGACTTGAAAGCTATTATATAACCATGGATATTTCTCCGTAACCAGACAGAAGGAAGAATTCAGAGCTATTACATAATAGTTTGTATTTCCCCATAAATCAAACAGAAGTAAGACTTCAAAGCTATTATATAATAGTGTGTATTTCCTCATAAACCAAACATACTTCAAAGCTATTATATAATAGTGTGTATTTCCTCATAAACCAAACATACTTCAAAGCTATTATATAATAGTGTGTATTTCCTCATAAACCAAACAGACTTCAAAGCTATTATATAATAGTGTGTATTTCCTCATAAACCAAACATACTTCAAAGCTATTATATAATAGTGTGTATTTCCCATAAACCAAACAGAAGTAAGATTTGAAAGCTATTATTTAACAGTGGATGTCTCCCGTAGCCATGTACGCGTTTAGCCCGCATACGTGGACGGCGTGATCTAGTGGTGGCTGAGTGTATGTGTGATGACGTACTCGTGCTGCGAGCAGTGACAGCTCACACACAGCTCACACACAGCAGCAGCATCCAAAGCAACGAACACTCAACGTTGGCTCTGACCGCGGCTCAGAAAAGCCACCTCCACGTTGAAGAACAACTCCCAAGATCTTCGCGTGGGATCATTTTCTGAGCACTCGATGTATACAGACCTTGCATACTTCCTTAAGTCCATCTTCTAGCATCTGGAGAGCTTTTCTCTTCCAAAAGTCCTCCCCCCCCCCCCCCCCCCCCCCACAACACATACGCACATTCAGAAAACTCTCGTGACTAAGTTCCATAACAACTCAGTCACGTGACCAACGTTCACATGGTCACAGGCTGAAACGTGTGCTGTAGTAAGGCCAGGACACACCTAGTAATTCAAGTACTGCTACAACCGAAAACAAAAAGGATCGACCTTCAGTGCACTTATCTATCACCAGATGCTTCCCCCGGTTTATTCAGCCGCGCACCTGTTGCCATCATTATCACCAACGTAGTGGAGAGCAAACTATTATCATAGTACTCGGAAGAAGACCAGCAACTCGATGTTTCCAACCCTTTCCCGAGAATGGACCTTACTTCTCGCGGACATCGTCTTAACCACTTCGCACTTACCCAAATTCTGTGCACTCCCAAATATGAGTTTCTCTTATTGGATCGAAACTGCTGGACCGGATCAGTCGATTCGTTTACGCCATTAGCGCCCAGCGAATCTAGTTTAATATTGGTTAAAGCGTTATTCCCGCTGGTTCGGTCAACATATCCACGCCATTTTCTCCAACCCTGGGAGTGTAGTCATTTGTGAGACGCGAGAGTCTTGCACTATTCGACTTATTCCACGTGTTTGCCAGAAAACTCCCAAGAGAAAATACCGAACTGTAGAATAGTCCCCCGGAATAAGTGGTTTGGGCAAAGACATTATGGATCGTATCGACTTTAATAACTTTTTTTTTTTTTTTGTTGATTCAAAAAATCCAATCCAACTTTCCATACCCTAACGAGACTGTCGGTCGCTGGCTCTTCAAAGGATATTTATTTTTCCGTTTTCGTATCTTAATCTGGTGCTCTAGGGGGAACACTGGTAGGCGAGAGCTTTTGATGATGTTTTGAGAACTCCCAGTTGTTGATTCTTTATTATCGGGGCTTTCTGTTGGCTCACAGTCATATTTTGATGAAAGATGGCGGCGTGGAAGCTAGATAACATAAAACGCTTCTAAATCTCCAGTCCCAAGACGTTTTGTTGCGAGACTTTTGAAAACACGGGGTTTTTTGTACTGGAAATTAATGCAGGGAGACGTAAGTCTGAATCTCAAAGGCTGTGAAACGTCAGACTGAAAGATAATATACTTTAGTGTATTAGTGCGAACCGGTCGATGAAAGATAAAGAATAATGGAAAATATACGAATGAGATGGATGGCTTTAGAGCGCTCCCTCCCAGCAAGTTGTTCTCTTACAGGGCCGCGTCTTTCATCTTGTTTTGTTCATCAGAATTCTGAACAGCGGACCTATGATAAGTGTGAGCTGTTATAATCCACCTTTGCCAGATTAATGTATGATAAGTGTGAACTATTATAATCCACCTTTGCTAGAGTAACGTATGATAAGTGAGAGCTGTAATAATCCACCTTTGCTAGATTAACGTATGATAAGTGTGATCTGTTATAATCCACCTTTGCTAGATTAACGTATGATACGTTTGAACTGTTATAATCCACCTTTGCCAGCTTATGCATTGTTTTAAAACAGTGGTCACAAACTTTAGATCCCGACCCAATGTACGGTCGCTCCCGGGGGTTGAGCGACCCTTACTGGTGGAGATAATGAGGCACAGCATCGTGTCGGCTTGGGAGTGGGTCAATGGCAGCTTTTTTTCAGTCCCAGAAGACAGCAAAAGCAGGGGAGGGGGGAGGGAAGTGTGCAGTACTTGTTTAGCAGACTCCACCACCATGGAGACAATGGGGATCCATGGCCCGTTCGCCAGGCTGCGATGTTACTGGGTACCAACGGAGAGATGGGACTATGGATCGCCAATCCTGGCTCTAGCATGTTAGTTATGGGTCACAGATTGGCATATTCTTCACCGCTACAAATGACTGGATAAATAGTACGTGCCCTGCAAGAAACATAACCTACAATCTTGTCCATAAAAGTTGTGTCAGTACAGCCAGAACTACTAGAGAACCTCCACATAGACAGTACACCCAGAACTACTAGAGAACCTCCACATAGACAGTACAGCACTTCATTTTCCAACAATTGCTTTTATGGTGACAAAAAAAACATAAACCCAAATCCACAAGATTTAAATTGAACAATAACATGATATACACTCGCACCTGCGTCTGATTTTAATGCATGAGGTGTCCGCCGTTATATGTTTCAACTATTAAAGATTGTGGCTGTCTTCTATAACATGGAAGAATACGCGAAAGTAAGTAAAGTGTACAAATACTACGCGTGGATAGCTGGAAATAGTATATACAAAGACTTGAATCATATAATCTTTCCAGAGCTGTAAAGATTAGAAGAAGCACGTAAATTTCCCGTGGTCGCACTTACATATTTACTTTTGGCATTTACTCTTACTTTGACGTAAACTAATAAGACCCGGAACGATGTAAAGGTACAGTTCTCTTTAATGAGGGCATAATCTGTTAAATGTACAGGTTAATTTCATACGTTTAAGACTTTGCAGGAGAATGTATTATTCAAAACATTTCTTAAAATTATATTGGAAGTTTCTGAGTTGGATCCTGGCTAGATGATACAAATCATTGAAACTAGAAACAGATTATACAAGTATGTAAAACTGAATATTATACAAGTTCATGAAACCAAATACTGTCCCAAATTGTGCCAGACCGTAAAACCGAATACTGTCCCAAATTATGCCAGTCCTTAAAACAGAATACAGTTCCAAATTATGCCATTCCATACAACCGAATACTGTTCCAAATTATGCCAGTCTATAAAACCGAATACTGCTCCAAATTATGCCAGACCGTAAAACCGAATACTGTTCCAAATAATGCCAGACCGTAAAACCGAATACTGTTCCAAATTATGCCAGTCCATAAAACCGAATACAGTTCCAAATTATATAGTCCACTGAACTGACTAGTATTGTTAACTTCTTTTTTTTTAACATCCCCGGTAGTTAACATGTTTCGCTGTTGATGGTTTTACACCACTGATAACTGGGTATAATGGGATATTAAACTGACACACTGAACTTATGACAGTGGAATCAAAAACCGATGACAGAAAGGAAGATAAATAAACAAATATCGATCTCGAGAGATAATACAACATATTGAACCAGTCCACAGATCGGAGCATCAGCGAAGGAAGAGGTCATCCTTCGTAGTTTACCTCAAAAGCAAGAGGTAAAGCTCGGTAGTATAGGAGCTCAATCACAGATCAGAGCAAACATCCCAGGATTCAATCTCTCAAAATCATCATCATCAGGTGCCGTGCTGACTGGCGTTGGCTATTATGCTTCTCTAGAATACCCGATCTTGTGTGTGTGTGGGGGGGGGGGGGGGTCATGCGGAATTTCCACGAGTGTACGGCGAAGGACTGAAGCGTCATTTTCCACGTGCCCGGAAGTGCAAGGCCAATAAATAAGGAAGAAAGCTTGGCAGAAGGGAGTGAACTTGAGAGTCTATGGCGGGCTAATTTCGTTTCGTATGGTCATGGTTATCGTGATTTACTTAACCCTAGCCGACTTTCTCATCGTGTATGGAGATTCGATGATTCCTGTTGATTATTCGTCGTGATTCAGATGGACATACAATAGAAGTCCATTATATTTCAGTGCGTTGGCACAAAATAAAGGGGGGGGGCTATTTCATGATATTCAGTGCATTAGCACAAATGGAGCTTGTGTCTAGTATGGGGAGGTGGATTGGAGATATTTCATTATATTCAGTGATTTAGCACAAAATGGAGATTGTGTGTAGTATGGGGAGGTGGATTCGTACCAGCATTGGCTGCATATATTAATGAGTGCGTTGGCACAGTTTTATGAGAGTGTATGTTTTGCTTATGAGGGTCAGAAGAGCCCAGGCCATCCTGGCACATATGTTTTCATTTATATATTAGAGATTTATACATTTTATATTATGTCATATGTGTTCCATTCCAGATGATATATGTTGTCGTCCTATGCATGCAAATCGTTTGTGGTGCTAATACGGTGTGTCTGGTGTGTATAATAAATTATTGATTTATTTAATGTTTGATTTTGTAATATGTAATGCATGTCATGTAGTTTGTATGAATGTATGTGATTTGCTGCATAACTGGCATACAGTATCCTTGGAAGGGAGATCCTGGGTTGTAGATTAGATGGATTTGCTTGGCCACCCAGTACGGTAGTACATAGGCCATGGATTTGAGGTTGCAGTTGGGTTTCAAGTCCTGTCCCTTCCTTAATTGTCCCCAACTGTGGAATTTAGCACCCCGTTAAGTCTACACTTTCATGCAGGCTGTTAGCTCAGTTGGTGATCTCCTCACACACACACCATCTCATCATTTCTCTCGATCTTCCCCTGGCTCTTCTTCCCTCTATTTTTCCTGTTGTTACAATACTTTCAGTGTTCTCTCTTCTCATTGCTTGTCCTGTGAAAGTGCATTGTCTCTCTCTTAACTTTTTGACAAGATTTTTTTGTCTCTCTAGCTCTTCTTATACATTCTCCATTAGGTATTTTCGCTGTCAAGGGAATTCGCAACATACTAATAAATCACATTTCTACTGCTTCCAATGATTTTTATGCCTTTTGTCCATGATTCATTACTAATAAGATAGGTTTTATAAAGCATTTTAGGACTCATTTTTAATTTAAAATGTAAATAAATGTGTTGCATAGTATGTTTCTTTTTCTCTGAAATGCAGTCTTTGCTTGGCCTATTCTGTTCATAATTTCTGTTCTGCATTTCCCATCTGAAGTTATTACTTCTCAAAAAAAAAAAAACAGATTCAAATTCAGAAAAAAAAACTTGTTTCATCAAATTCTTCACCCTTCTAAAATAAAGTTTATTCATTCCGTTCTTGTTATTCAGTCATAATGAGGACATCCTGCGTGATTAACGAGGACATCCTGAGTGATTAACGAGGACATCCTGAGTGAACTGTGTTTTGGTATTGTACAACTTTGTGTAACATAAAGCATGGCATTGCGCGTTATCGTTCTTGCCTCGCTGCTTAAAGTCTCCACCACATACTGGGAATTACTCGGGTCTTCAGAACGTGCCAAGCCTTCGTGGAATCCCGTATTGTTATGTGCTTAATCTGACGTGTCAGGTGTGCAACCATTTGGTATCGGACATCATCTTGTTTCCGTGTATTCTTTGTGCTCGCTCGGCCGTGTCGAAACATCTCCGCCGCTGTCAGCTCCTGGAGATACTGAAATGCAAGTCATCCACGCTCTTCGTGAGGATTTGACTAACAATGTGGTTATGAAGCGAAGTATTTCTTTGTGATGATTTGACTAACAATGTGGTTATGGAGCGAAGTAGTTCTTTGTGAGGATTTGACTAACAATATAGTTATGGAGCGAAGTAGTTCTTTGTAGACGGTGCAGGGAGAAAAAATGACATGTTTGGTTTAGCTGCTGCATTTCATGATCCATGAAAAAAAATGAGGGATTGGTATTGGCCGTAAGCTGAAGCAGTCCATGATTTCTCATGAGTTGCTTGTCTTTTGAAAACAAATGCCTAAGAAAGATAGTCGGCATCAAGTGGAACGAATTCGAGAGCAATGCAGAGATAAGACAGATGAGCGAACAACAACCAGTCTCATGGGTGATCAGGAAAAGGAAATGGACATATGTTGGTCACGTGATGAGAAGAAACGATCAGAGAATTACAAAACAAGCAATCAAGTGGAACACAACAGGCAGAAGAAAAAGAGACAGACCACGTGAAACTCTAAAGAAGACACTGTTAAGAGAGGCCAAATTAATAGGCATAAAATCCCTTGATGAGGTTGAAAAGCTCGCCGAAAACAGGAAAACCTGGCGAACTATCTTGCGAGCCCTAAGTGACGTTTAACGGCACTGGAAGGATATAAGATAAGCCTGTCTTGTCTTGTCTCCTTCCTCATATATAGGGTGTATCATTTAAAAGTGACCCCCAATCAGATAATGCACAAACAGGTTTACTCACTCCAGGTTTACAAGATGTGTTGAAAGAGTCAACCCGCGACATGCTTGGATAATCTTGAACATGTTCCCATACACGCAATGAAGCAACGTATATAATCTATACAGTATCATTATTTGCTGATATTGCATTCTCTCTTATCCCGTGCATGCGGCCACTTTTACACCTGTACCTTTCAGTGTTGGGGGAACAAGTAAACGTCATAACAGGAGTCGACGATTTACTTCATAAAATGGGATATGTAAGTTTGTGATATTTTTTTATTGCGTGCATGAGTGCTAAAACCATCTGTCTTTCGCATTTTCACAAATAGAGCACCCAGTAATGAGAATCAGGTTTTCACAGTAAATCGCAACACGTTGTCACAGTTAGTTAATTGACATTTTCACAGGAAATCTTAACACGTTGTCACAGTTGGTTAATTTACATTTTCACAGGAAAGCTTAACACGTTGTCACAGTTGGTTAATTTACATTTTCACAGGAAATCTTAGCACGTTGTCACAGTTGGTTAATTTACATTTTCACAGGAAAGCTTAACACGTTGTCACAGTTGGTTAATTTACATTTTCACAGGAAAGCTTAACACGTTGTCACAGTTGGTTAATTTACATTTTCACAGGAAATCTTAGCACGTTGTCACAGTTGGTTAATTTACATTTTCACAGGAAAGCTTAACACGTTGTCACAGTTGGTTAATTTACATTTTCACAGGAAAGCTTAACACGTTGTCACATTTGGTTAATTTACATTTTCACAGGAAATCTTAACACGTTGTCACAGTTGGTTAATTTACATTTCCCACAAGAAATCTTAACACGTTTTCACAGTTGGTTAATTTACATTTTCACAGGAAATCTTAGCACGTTGTCACAGTTGGTTAATTTACATTTTCACAGGAAAGCTTAACACGTTTAAAATCTATTTAGGAAAGACTGGCTCGTGACAGCTCAGAATGGAGAACGTCTGTATGTGGTTTGTGCGTCGCAGGACATCGAAGAGCTCGGGTAGATAGCAGTACGAACTGTTGTCCGGTCTTAATCGTCTGCTCCCTGTTCTCAAATATCAGAGAACTGAGAATACCAGAGAAATGAGAATACCAGAGGAATGAAAAAAGTTACTGCAGTTCATGTTCCCTTTCAATATATTGCAGACCTTCTGTTTAATACTTCAAGCGTCACTCATGACAGCTTCTTGCCAGAAAACTAACGTCCGATGATCATTTATATCCGTTACTTTTATAACATTTATCTCCCGCCGGGACAGCCCTTCTAATATGAATGACAACTTTTTTAACTGATCGTTTTATTTTTCTGAACCTAAATAGCCTCCCTTGATCCGGATCCGGAAATCAAATATAGAGGAAGAAGAAAACATGGCGGCTCCCTGATGAGATTGTGTTGCCTCCAATCAGGGATAATTTCCTAGGAGGTTCCGCAGAGCGCCCTAATATGTCGAGCATCAAGGGGCGGTATGTAATAATCCATGACAAATTCGCCAGTCCTAGCCGACGCGAAAAGGAAACAATCACCACACGATAACAATAAAATTACCCTACTGCTTAGTCAGCGTCGCATTGGTTTGAGTCTTTGGAACCGAAATCGTGAATTTAATTGGCATCAAGCTCACAAATCTGAAATCCCCCGGGGAGAGTCGAGCAGAATAACAGTGCCACATAGTAGGAGACGTTACTTTTGTGCATGTGCTGTCTGATAATGCAGGGCTGTCAAATCAAACCTGGCACTACGGCATAAATGTTGTCTGATAACACAAGAATGCAGGATGAAGCCTGGCCATTCTGGTGCAAATGTTGTCGGATAACACATGAATGGGGAAACAAGGCGGCCAGTTTTGATGCATTTGTTGTATGATAACTTATGACTGTCAAACCAAACCCAGGCATTTTGGCTTTAAATGTCTGATAACAGAGTACAAGATGAAACCTGGTCATTTTGGTACACATGTTGTCAGATAACACAAGATTGGCGAACCAAACCTGGGGAACTTTTGTACATTTGTTGTCTGATAATACAAGACTGGCGAACCAAACCTGGGGAACTTTTGTACATTTGTTGTCTGATGATACAAGACTGGCGAACCAAACCTGGGGAACTTTTCTGTACATTTGTTGTCTGATGATACAAGACTGGCGAACCAAACCTGGGGAACTTTTGTACATTTGTTGTCTGATGATACAAGACTGGCGAACCAAACCTGGGGAACTTTTGTACATTTGTTGTCTGATGATACAAGACTGGCGAACCAAACCTGGGGAACTTTTGTACATTTGTTGTCTGATGATACAAGACTGGCGAACCAAACCTGGGGAACTTTTTTGTACATTTGTTGTCTGATGATACAAGACTGGCGAACCAAACCTGGGGAACTTTTGTACATTTGTTGTCTGATGATACAAGACTGGCGAACCAAACCTGGGGAACTTTAGCACATTTAATATCTGATAAAATGAGACTGGCAGACTAAAGGGTTTCAAGACCCCCGTTTCACCCTCAACACACTATAGCTAACATGCTAGCTTCAGGGTTACCTATCTATAGCTAACATGCTAGCTTCAGGGTTACCTATCTATAGCTGGCATGCTAGCTTCAGGGTTACCGATCTATAGCTGACATGCTAGCTTCAGGGTTACCGATCTATAGCTGACATGCTAGCTTCAGGGTTACCGATCTATAGCTGACATGCTAGCGTCAGAGTTGGCGAACTGTAGCTGACATGCTAGCGTCAGGGTTGGCGAACTATAGCTGACATGCTAGCGTCAGGGTTGGCGAACTATACCTGACATGATAGCGTCCGGTTTGACGAACTATAGCTGACATGCTGGTGTCAGGTTTGACGAACTATAGCTGACGTGTTAGAGTCAATGTTGGCGAACTACAGCGAACATGCTAGCGTCAGGGTTAGCGAACTATAGCTAAACAAGATCTGTCTCGCCTTTCCCATTAGTAGCAGGCCTGTTCTGACTAACGGGGGGCAGGGGTGCGCCATAGTTCTCCCATGGGAGTGGAGTCTGCTAAAAGGGTATTGCAACCCTCTGGGTTTTTTAGCTTCACCCAGAGACTGAAAAATAGACGCCGTGATCTGCTCCCAAGGCGACACGATGCTGGGTTTCGAGATCCTCACTCCTTCAACTACAAAGAGCACCAGCGCGAAGTTCCTGGGAGATAGAAGAAGAGGAGAAGGAAGAAGAAGAAGAAGAAGAGATCTCAAGATCGAACTTAACCTTAAGTTTTACATCTTCTGATGCACCCGTGGTCAGGTGTAAATTCACATCAAAGGTCACCTGTAAAACGTGCTGGTCAAATATTTGCCGCACTGAGACCGTGCAGTGAACGACAACCTTGGCCGGGGACAGCAAACGATATCAGGTGAAGTGTCCACAGAGTTGATTTACGGACGAGGCGAGAGATCCCAGGCTTTGAAGATACCTTAGCGCACGTGTAACCTCTTGTGAGTAATATCACGCTCAGCCCTACAGAATGATTTGTTTGATTTATCCTTGAAAGTTTAATAAGGAAAAATAATCTTTGATTTTCATTTTTTTTTTTTTAAATGTAATCTTTTCCTCCCACACAAAGAGTTCTCATAATGGACAACTTGATCTACTACATTTTGATCGTCAGGTCCAGATTTTCTAATTTTCTTAGTTTGAATGAAGAGAACATGGAACGATGGCTCGCTTCTTATAATTTTTTTTTCCCCACCAAGGCAATGATTGTTGCCTGGAAATCGTGATGTCATCCAAAAAATGGATTGCCTTGCAGGTCACTGCCGCCACGAATTATCATCGCCGTGTATAGAGTTATTTCCCTTGCTTCATTGTTTATTAAACAGCATGTCCCGACGTGCTCATTTCTAATGCCTTCAGATCAGGGATTTGGACCCCCCCACCCCCCCCCCCAACCACACACACACACACACAAATTCTCCCATTCCCACTCCTCTAACTCTCTTCCACTCCTGTCTTGTAGAACTTCTGTGGTTTTTTTTTTCGTGATCAACGCCTGAGATATAATGCCGGCTGAAGAAAGAGGCCATGTATCCAGCTCACTTGGACGTTCGCAATTCTGTCGGAGATAACTGATTGAGTCATCGTAGAAAGCGGCTTTCATCATCATCATCATCATTGCAGTCATGAGTACATCTGAAAATCACCAAATATGAGACTGATCATTGTTTAAAAAAAACACGTTGTTTAGGAACAAACAACAAGCGAAAGTACACACCATTGTTTGGTACTGTTTCATCATACAAATCATTCGTATAGTTTAAAAAGTATCAGTGCTAAAACTGCAGTATATAATTATATCAATAGACATAAAGACGGACCTATACTTATGCTTCATACACTACTGTAAAGCATTCGATAAAGTGAGACACACAGAAGTTATAAGAATGCTGGAAGACATCAACATAGATTGGAAAAATCTGATACTCATCAAAAACATATACTGCAGCAATCAGCAGCAAAGACGGTTGAGAACCACACACGAGCATTCCAAGACATAAACTTTGGAGTGAGACATAGGATGTGTTCTGTCTCCTGACCTCTTCTCCTTGTACATCGAAAACATAATGAGAAATATAGAGAGCTTGCCAGGAATATCAGTCGGCTGGTACAACCTTAACAACTTAAGATATGCAGGCAACACAGTTCTGATTGCTAAAAGTGAAGGGGAGCTACAGGCTCTTCTGGACGTCGTGGTTTGTGAAGTAAAAAAAGTGAAAGTAAAATTCAACCTGAATAAAAAGAAGACTAAAGTGATGGTCATCTCAGAAAAAATACCACTGTTACCATCGATGGCACAGAACTGAAACAAATTAGTACTTAGGAACAATTATAACAGTTGATGGGAAATGTTACAACGAAATAAAAAGCAGACGTGCTCAGACCAAGTCAGCATTCGAGAAAATGACAAACATCTTGTGGAACAGATCTATATCAATGGAAAAAAGATTCCGTGTACTTAAAAGTTACATCGAGTCAGTTTTGTTTTATGGATGTGAAGCATGGTCTATGAATAAGAGAGTACCGCGAGAAATGGAGGTCATGGAAATGTGGTTCAAAAGAAGGATGTTGAAGGTACCATGGACAGCTAAGAAAACTAACGAAGAAGTCTTAATAGAGGCTGGAGTTAAAAGCCAAATTACAGCAAAGATCAGGGGCAGACAAGCGATATTTATAGGACATTTTCTGAGAAGAGGAAAATTAGAACACATTTTGGCAAATGGAAAAATTGAGGGAAGGAGCGACAGAGGAAGACAGAGAGAGAAGTTACTGGATGGGCTGTCAGTGTGGCTAGGAAGAAAGTCACCGGCAGATTTCATAATCAAGTCTGAAGACAGGGAATTGTGGAAAGAAATGATCGCCTACGCCACGCGGCAGGCACTTTATACACACACACACACATATATATATATATATATAATATTGGTATGTGATTAGTGGATGTTTTCTTACTTCGTGGAGCAAGTGTAAAAATATGACATCTCATTAGGCTCCATCACCTCTGGGGAATACGTCAGTGTAAAGACTCTTTTGGCCACTCTGTAACATCTTGAAGACTTCTTCGTTTGCTTTCGCTGCCTGCAGTCATCGTGTTATAAATATATAATGCTATATATGACAGTCATCGTGTTATAAATATATAATGCTATATATGACAGTCATCGTGTTATAAATATATAATGCTATATATGACAGTCATCGTGTTGTAAATATATAATGCTATATATGACAGTCATCGTGTTGTAAATATATAATGCTATATATGACAGTCATCGTGTTGTAAATATATAATGCTATATATGACAGTCATCGTGTTGTAAATATATAATGCTATATATGACAGTCATCGTGTTGTAATTATATAATGCTATATATGACAGTCATCGTGTTGTAAATATTAGAGAAATGCAGTGTGTTTAATGTGAATCTATATTGATCTTTTTATAGACTACTCAAAGGCATTTGATTGTGTGCAACACCAGAAACTTTGGGAAATAATGAGATTTCCAACACGTTTGATACAATTAACATCACTGCTGTATCTAGACCGACAAGCAGCAGGGGTACATACTGTCGCCTTATTTATTTAACTTGTATACTGAAAATATAATGAGGAATATTAGATAAGATGTAGACAAAGAATATTACAATGCCATAACAATTGGAGGTTATGAAATTCCAGAGATTAGTTATGCTGATGACATAGTATTACTGTCCACAACACAAAAATGAATGGAAAAATTAATTATGTCAGTCCTTAAGAACATCGAAGAGCAAAACCTCTATCTTAATGCGAAGAATAACTAAATTGATGACAACTGACAAAACAAACAAGGCAATTGAAATATATATCAATGAGGAAATATTGGAAGAAGTGAAGAGTTTTGAATATCTTGGATCACTGCTAACTAATAATGGAGATACAATGAGGGAAATTAAAAGGCGGACATCTATCGCTCTTCAGAAAGTAAAACAAATAAAGAATCTGTGGAGAGGAACAGACAGAACTAGAAAAATAAGATTTTTAAGGGCATGCATCTTTCCTATAGCAACATATGCCTGTGAGATCTGAACACTTAACAAAACAGCAGAGAAACAAATAAATGCCTTTGAATGTAAATGTTACAGAAGAGTTCTTCAAATATCATGAACACAAAAAAGAACAAATATATCCATACTACAATAACTTAATATTGAAGAATGCAGACTAGTAAAGAGGATTAAAGAGAGAATTAAATATTTTTGACACATTAAACATCATGATAATCTAAAGAAGACCGCCTTTGAAAGGAACATAATGGAAAAAAGAAAGAGAGGAAGACCAAGGCGAAGATGGCTGCAAGTGATTATAGTTGATAATCTGCAAATGGATGCATCAGCAGCAGGCCATCTTGCTCACAACCGAGAGGCCTACAGGAGTGCTGTTAGGGAGGCTAAGTTCCACAAAGGACACACAAATGAATGAATGAATGATATATGAATGTCATCGTGCTATAAATATATAGTACTATATATGACGGTCATCGTGGGTCGTTGTGTTATATAGTACCGTGTATGACTATCATGGGGGGTGGGGGGGGGAAGGTGAGGATGCTAAACGTTTTGGCAGTCAGCCACCCATAGCTGTCCCACCCCTCCGTTGCTACCCCCAGTAACAAGCTTAGCCTGACTAATGGGGCAGGGATCCCCACTGCTAAAGAAGTACAATGTACTGCACATTCCCTACGTTTTAGCTGTACTCATGGACTGAAAAGAAAAAAAAAATAGCCGCCGTAACCCGTTCCCGAGCCGACACGATGCTGTGCCTCAACATCTTCGCGGCAACGGCTGCAAAGAACAGCAGGTCGCTGTTCTAGAAGTTATGACGGTCACAGCAGAATCACCATTTCGGTATAGCTACCAAGTTCCATTGCGTTTACAAGAATACTCGTATCCATTGACGTAAAACGATTCTTCTGATTTCCGTGACGCTGTCTCACCCCTGTCTGTCTCACACCTGTCTGTCTCACACCTGTCTGTCTCACACCTGTCTGTCTGTTAAGACAAATAACATTTTACATCAGCCCTTAACATTAGCTTTCTCTTCTTAACTGGTGGTCATACTATGGCTAATCTTTTATCTCGGCATTGATTTACACATATTAGTCTATACAGATATTGTTATTTTGCTTAGTACTTCTTAACTGCCGAGTCCTGGAGACTTCGATTGTAGAATCGTTCTGTGTAGTGCATGTTCTGTAACTGAGCATGGGCATCCGTCATCTCTTGCCCAGGATCCATCTCTTGATTAATTACACGACCGGCCTCAATCAAGCTCTACCTATTAGTCAGTCTCAGTTCCAAGCTCTACCTCATAGTCAGCCTCAGTCAAGCTCTACCTCTTGATCAGCCTCAGTCAAGCTCTACCTCTGTGTTAGTTACACGGTCAGCCTCAGTCAAGCTCTACCTCTTGATCAGCCTCACTCAAGCTCTACCTCTGTGTTAGTTACATGGTCAGCCTCAGTCAAGCTCTACCTCTATGTTAGTTACACTGTCAGCCTCAGTCAAGCTCTTCCTCTTGGTCAGCCTCAGTCAAGCTCTTCCTTTTGGTCAGCCTCAGGCAAGCTCTTCCTCTTGGTCAGCTTCAGGCAAGCTCTACCTCTTGATTAGTTACACGATCAGCCTCAATCAAACTCTACCTCTTTGTTAGTTACATGATCAGCCTCAGTCAAGCTCTACTTCTTGATCAGCCTCAGTCGAGCTCTACTTCTTGTTCTTCCTCAGTCATGCTCTTCCTCTTGGTCAGCCTCAGTCAATCTCTACTTCTTGGTCAACCTCAGTCAGGCTCTACTTCTTGGTCAGCCTCAGTCAAGCTGTCCCTCTTGGTCAGCCTCAGTCAAGCTCTTTGGTCACAAATTCTGATATCAGTAAGTCTGGACGATACAGTAACTTTATTGAACTTGTGTACGGGAGATAGATGAGATGTACTTCATGACGTCCACTTATCCAGACCATACATAGTCTACATAAGAAGCAGTTGTTATTTCACAGATCATCCAAAGCACACGGTACCAAACGGCTACGGCCTAAGATCTCCAGAACACACAATAATCAGTGTATAAGTATACAACTATACACGAAGCACTGTGGTAAAGCTGTGATACCAAAATGTATAAAGTAGGAAAAAAGTAGGAACAGCTTTATTACTTAACGATTACAAAGTTGTGACGTTTCGGCGTGAGCCTTAATCATACAAAAACATACGGGACGAATAAATAGAGAGAGGAGATAAAGTATAGATTCACGTGAATGTTATGTTAAAAAAAGGAAGTAAAAGGAAGTAAAATGAACAGGGCACTTAACTGTAACTTGTAAGTAGATGTGGCTTGTCCGACGCTTTTTCAGAAATGGCCATGGTAGAGCGTAGAGAATGTTTAAATGGAGACTTTTGATGCGTGATGGGTGGGTCGTAACTGAGGGTGGTGGGTGGGGAAACCGTGGAGGGGAGAGAGAGTGATACAGTGTTAACTTAGCCAAGAGAAGTTGAAATAGATGATTATAGTTGGGGTCATTCAGTCATTCATTTGCATGTCCCTTGCGGAACTTTGCCTCCCTAACAGCACTCCTGTAGGCCTAAAGGTTGTGAGCAAGATGGCCTGCTGCTGATGCATCCATTTGCAGATCATCAACGGTGTCTTGCAGCCATCTTCGCCTTGGTCTTCCTCTCTTTCTTTTTTCCCGTTATGTACCCTTCCAGTACGGTCTTGTCTAGATTATAATGACGTTTAATGTGTCCATAATATTTAAGTTTTCTTTGTTTAGTCCTCTTTACCAGCCAGCCTTCTTCAATATTAAGTTCTTGTAGTATGGATATATTAGTTGGGGTAGAGGGGTTGTAATGTGATGCCGTGAGAAGGTTTTAAGCTGTGCGTAACAAGTGAGAAGGGAGTGGAGCTTAGTGGAGAGGGATCATGATTGCTGAAGTGAAGAATGTTAGGTGCATGTGAGTAACGAGTTCAACCCGCGTGATTCCAGCGTCCCATAATCCTGAACGTAGCGGTTCTCAAGCGCTAGGCGGCTTGTGTCATCAGCGTGACATTGTTTGATGGCTGTGTTCAGAAAATCAGATTTCCCTCTGTGGTTGGGGCCATTGAAATGATTCAGGACTGGTTTCGAAGCATGATGGGTGATTTTTTTTTTCTAACGTAGCATTCATGTGAATCTATACTTGATCTCCTCTCTCTATTTTTTCTTTTCTGTATGTTTTTGTATGATTAAGGCTCACGCCGAAACGTCACAACTCTGTAATCGTTAAGTAATAAAGCTGCTCCTACTTTTTCCCTAGTTTATACATCCAACATCTCTAGAAGAGCGCAGAAATAACGTGCTCCACTGGCTCGTCAGTCTGAATGTGTCTTGTTACTTGCGTAAGACAGCGCACATCCTGACGTAAACAAACGTAAAGAGTTCGACTCACACACAACAGCTTCCCAGCTGTGAGTTCTCACGATAACTTTCCTGCTGTCTCTCGACTGTCTTAACACGGAAATTTCACATTTTCCTTCAGTGTCTGTATCATTCGCACCCAGACAAAACACGCAGACCCACATGGGACAATCTCGTAACACAAATTGCAGACATGTTACACCGACGCAGATACAAAGCAGCAACAAAGTTTGGTAGGAGCACCATAGTAAACACATACATCATTCCAAAAATAATATACATCGCTCCACAACGGATAATCCAGGAAATCAGCAAACAAATGAGACATTTTATCTTCACGAACACTGTACACCTCATTCAACATAGAACCCTCATACAGGACAAACTACACGGAGGGATTGCCTTACAAGACATATAAGCACTCAGAATCACCCACGTAGGTCGCATCACCAAACACCCAAACCAGAACCCACTAGCTCACTATTGAGTGGCACTATCTAACTTAGTCCTACCACAAACACGTCACAGACACAACATTCCGGCACGCTGAGATCCTTCTATAAAACCTGCATACAGGCAATCCAAGGATACTAGACGCTCATTCATAGCAAAACAGAACACATAAAGGTTCTAAGGCCTGTTATAGCCGGAGGTGGGGCGGGCTACTACTGCTGCTACTACTGCTACTGCTGCTGCTGCTACTACTACTACTACTGCTGCTGCTGCTGCTACTACTGCTACTACTACTACTACTACTGCTACTACTACTGCTGCTGCTACTGCTGCTGCGACGCCCTCAGAATGGCGTTGGCTTGGTTCCGTCAGTTTTCAACCGGGCTGCGACATCTGCAACATTCGGCCCAACACATCCGACTTCAGCATTATTTATTTTTTTTAGGACCAGATTTACCCTCTAATTTCGAACACAGGGTCTTGGTTAGCTTTATGATCACCAAACAGTGACTCAAGCTGTCGGTCAAGAATCACTGATCGTTATCTTCGTCCAGCAGGAAGCGAAGAGGCTGTCAGATTTGGCACTCAGCGACCCATAGCTGACCAAGACCCTGTCCCACCTCTCCGTTAGTGCCCTCTCAAGGAAAGGCCCACCTTGGCTAGCGGTACAGGAATCGCCATGGCAGTGGACTCTGCTAAAGAAGTATTGCACACCAACTGCGTAAAAAAAAAAGTGTCGACATAACGCTCTTCCAATCCGATATGATGGTGTACCTCAGTATCTCCACTGCATCTGCTGCATAAAGCAATAAACTAACAGCTGCAGGGAGACAGAAGAAGTCTAAGTACCCCATCTTCGATCCCCATTCCTCATTCTTCTTTTGGTCATTGCATAGAAGATCTTTATAACATAACGCCGTAGAAAGACCCGATCACTTGAAGCAGTTGCACGAGCTCATTCCGTTATCTGGAATATATTCATATTTGATATTACATTTTTTTCTTAAACGTAGTTCTCCCCGGTATTGGAGAACATAACCCGGAATACATTTTCTTTATTTTCCCATTTATTTTAATGGACCTGTGTTTTTGCATTCCAGGAATGCCACAGTCTAAAGTGTCAGATTGGAAATGCGCGTCTCTATAGCGTCTTTTCTTGACCCGACCGCTCGCGACACGTATAGCATTTTTCATGACTGACATGTTGAAGAAGAAGGCATCTCGGCGCGGCGTGGCGTGGCATGGAGTGCTGGTTGTTGAGCTGGCCTGACTTATTGGCGTCTTGACTCTTCACGCTGTCAGACGCACAGCCTCAAGTAAGATGGTTCACGTATTGATCTTCTAATTGCATGCAAAACTCGGAGAGAAAACATCAGATATAAATTCATGGGATTTTTTAAAAAATTAAAACGTTTATTTCCGTGGCTAATTGACACTTTCAGTTTTTATATACAAAGGTTAAATAAGTTCACATGTATGAGAGAGACAGAGAGAGAGAGAGAGAGAAAGCACTTTGTTTCAAAGAGAGAAAATGAAGAGAAAGAGAAAGCACTATATTTCAAAGAGAGAAAATGAGAGAGAGAGAGAGAGAGAGAGCACTTTATGTCAAGGAGGGAAAATGGAAAAAGAGAGAGAAAGCACTTTATTTCAAGGAGAGGACGTAGAGAGAGAGAGAGAGAGAGAAAGCTATTTATTTCAAGGAGAGGACATGGAAAGGGAGAGAGAGAGCACTTTATTTCAAGGAGAGAAAATGGAGAGAGAACATTTTATTTACAGGAGAAAAGAAATGGGGAGAGAGAGAACACTTTATTTCAAGGAGTGAAGATAGAGAAAGAGAGAGAGAGAGAATTTTTTCAACGTGAGAGAGAGAGAGAAACTTAATGAACCAAAGTTATTTTCAAATGATGAGATCAAGTGGAACACAACAGGCCGAAGAAAAAGGGGCAGACCGCGTGAAACTCTGAAGAGAACATTATTAAGAGAGGCCAAGTTAACAGGCATAAAATCCTTTGTTGAGGTTGAAAGACTCGCCGAAGACAGGAAATATTGGCGAACTACTTTGCGAGCCCTATGTGACGTCTAACGACAGTAACTGTATTCTATGTCTGTAAGTGCAGTCTAAAATAACTTTTAGGTTTTATGATTCGTGGAGGCATGTAGTCGACATCAAATAGATATTGGGAAAGTTTGTAGTTGTAGGAAGGAGTATAATTTAGATTTTTTTATACAAGATGGGAGGGTATGAGAGAGAGAGAGAGAAAAAAAAAAGAGAGAGAGAGAGAATATTTACCACTCAGTTAACTAGAACATAGCTATTGTTGAACCACTCATGAGAAGTAACTACAACAAAATCGTATTGTTGTACTCGTCACAGTTCTCCAACAGTCACGTTGTGAGCTTGAAATTTTGTTGGAATGTTCCGCATTTGAAAATAGCTACCTTCTGGTCAAGGCCATGTGTCGCAATGGAACAACAAGGTTTGTCTCGATCAGAAAAGTGCAAGGAGCGCCTTGCCCGGTGCAGAGAAAAAAGGTGCAGTTTTAAAAAGTTGGGGTAGGGAGGGGGGTGTGGGGGTGGAAGAAATGTGTGTATGGGGGGGGGGGGGGTAGTAAAACCTGATTGCAGGGGAGATAATAACTTTGAAGGAGGATTGGGCTGAAAGTTAAATATTTAAATATTTTTTTGTTGTTGTCCCAGCTCCACCACCCGATGGGCGAGCCCAGAGACAACTGGCCCTCTCGCTGTCAGCTTCAGCAAGTGAGAAGAGCAGCCTCTTCCCCCCCCCCCCCCCTCAGTTTCCAGTCCTTGTTGATGCAGTCATAGCTGTCTTCTCTGTGTGAAGGACAATCTTCTGAATGAGTCACATTACGTCCTTGAACATTGAAACTCTTTATTTCTTTTAAATTTCCGTTCCACAAGTTTTCTTTCTTTCTTTCCCTGCCTCCCACTAGCGTTCTGAATCTGTAGCCGTCACACCTTGGCCAGTCTCTTTTCTGCTGACCTCCTGTGGGCCTGGTCTGCCGGCTAGAAAAAGTATGTCACGTAAATAATTTATTTTTTTTCTGCGTCCTTGGACTGTTGAACTCGCGTTCACTGCAACCGACATCACCTTGATCTTTAAGCATGTCCACCGCATCGGATGAGGAGTGGGTTACAACATTTTGCCAAGTCCAGAAGTACACCCTAGATAAATGGATTACCCCACAAACACCGCGGCCATAGTGGCAGCAGACCGGAAGAAGAAGCACACCCTCCTGTTACAAGCAGCGGTGTGAGGCGGGGGATGATTGTGTCAAGGCCAGGTTTGCTGGCACAGAAAAACCCGCTCCTAGATTATCATATTTGTTCCAGAACATACAGTTGTGAACCTACAGAATCCCGCCCCATTGTTTAGCGTAATTTATTAAAGAACCTACTTAACATGTTTGTATGCAGGGCGGGGGGGGGGGGGGGGGGGGGGTTGAAGGCACTGTCTGTCTGACATTCTACCATTAGGGTTGACGAACCATAGCTGACCAAGACCCTGTACCACCTCTCCGTTGGTAACCCCCACAATAACAGGTCTAGCCTGGCTAACGGGGCAGGGATCGCCGTAGTTCCCACGGTGGTGGAATCTGCTAAAGAAGTATTGCACACTCTTGCTTCTTAGCAGGGAATCTCTCTCTCTCTCTCTCTCTCTCTCTCTCTCTGTCATGTCCCACTCCCAAGCCGACACAGTGCTGTGCCTCAACATTTTTACTACGTCGGCTACAAAGAACACCAGCTCGCAGCACCATGGAGAATAAAGAAGAAGTAACGTGTGGTTCTAGTGCCTGTAACAGCATTGACCCTCTAGCACACCAGACGGTGATGTGGTCAGCATCAAAACCTGGCCACATTTTCTTCGCCAGTTCTAGAACGAGCCAGGCCTGCACTGCTACAGCTGGCAGTGAATGAGACGCTGCGGACCCGACTTCAACTCCTGACATTGCCGTGAGAGACTTGGATACTCCCTTCGTGCCAACATATCAACGGGGAAAAGCCATCAGAGTATATGACACTTATTAATATAATTCAGATAATGATAGTCACAGTATTTAGAAAATTCGACACTCACGTAACTTATATCTTTCGTGCATCCTTCCCGTGCCGTTACATGTAGTTCGCAAGGTAGTTCGCCAAATTTTCCTGTTGTTGGGGAGCCTTTCAACCTCATCAAGGGATTTTATGCCTAAAAAATTGACCTCTCTTAACAGTGTCCTCTCTAGAGTTTCACGTCATCGAACTCTTTTTCTTCCGCCTGTTGTGTTACACTTCATAGGTCGCCTGTTTTGGGATTCTCTGACTGTTTCTTCTCAGCATGTGACCGATATATGTCCATGTGTGTAACTTATTTAAACAATATATATGCGGTATTTACAGGTCACAGATTTTCACTGAAACGAAGCGCACACTGAATTTACAGTTATATATGCATTACTCTTGGTTAACAATCTGTTGAATTCTATAGATCGCTTTCTCAACAGTTTGGCCTCTCGAAGACGCTACAGATCCGCCACAGGGATCCTATGATCCACGATTCCGGATTGAGATTATTTTTTTAAAATTTTTTTTTTCCTTCAGGTTTTCTCTTTTCTTCAGTTGAAAGGATAACAAAATTAGAAGAAGTAAAATTAATACATTCTTATCTTTTTCCATATTCACATTTTCTTTTCTTGTCATTTTTTGATGGGGTTGCTTCTAGTTCCTTGTATATATTTATATATTATATATATTTGTATATACCAGCTGTAACTTTCCAAATGTAAAAGTACGCATTGAGATGCCCGTACACGTTCGTTCAGTAAGAATAAATTAAATTGCTGGCGAGATTCTTCGGATGCCGCGCGTGGAGTGATACTCCTCCCGGCCAATGAACAAAATGCGAAAAAGCAATTAGGGTTTCCGTGCGGCACCGATGTGAAAAGGTGATGGAAAGGATAAAGTGAAGCTTAATCGGTATGTCCAGTAGTCTCGCGGCGAGAGCTACTCATGCCATGGCACTTCTGCTCTAGAGGCCGGCAACGTCCGATATACACCCATGCTGGTGAAATATGCCTAAACCGGCTTAAACCAGGGGTGAAACTTGATGGCTACTCCTGTCACGGTACCTCCGCTTTAGAGATCGTTCACGTCCTAAACACATCCATACTGGGATAATACGCATAAACCGGCTCAACCCAGGGGTGAAACTTGATGGCTACTCGTGTCACGGTACCTCCGCTTTAGAGATCGTTCACGTCCTAAACACATCCATACTGGGATAATACGCATAAACTGGCTCAACCCAGGGGTGGAAGTCACTAGTGGCGAGGATCTGTCCTCTTGGACAAAAGCTCCGTCCTGGTCACAACTAGGAAGGATAGCGGCCATGGCTACAAAATGGTGAAATCGGAGACACTGGACCAATGTAGTCTAGATAGGCAACCACCTCTCACTCGACGGGGATGTATGCGTATCCTAATCACGCTGAGGTTTTCCAGTGAGAAAGTCAAACGCTGTACTGGATGGGCAATCACCTCTCACCCGGTGGGGATATACTGATATCCAAAACACGTCGAGGTATGCCGGTGAGAAAGTCCAACTATAGATTAAACTGGTGCAACGAAAACCACGGTGTCACGCAATCCCGCTTCTGCGACCCACCAAGAATTCAGACCCAAAACCCGCCTATACTCTGAACCTCTTGTTATCCTCTCGGGGATCTCTTGTGGGCCTCTTGGGGACCATAGGACACATCGAGGACCACAGGAGTAAATTCAGCAGAATCACCGGGCGATCCTTGGTGGTAGAAACGAAGAAGAAGAAATGTTAATTTTATGTTTCACATGTTCTAACAGGATCTTTGTCGTCATTTGCGCTTTCATGTTTCTTCACCCCATCCTCGCCTCATCTTCACCTTTGACCTAGATGTTTTTATTTCTTTCTACTCAACATTACATCAGCACATGCTGAGTTTATGTGTCAATGTCTTATACGTTGATGCTGAAACATTTCCCAATCAATCACCCGGAGCTAGCTAGCAAGAGACCGCCTCCCTTTCGAGGTCAGGGGTCATGGTGAGGAAACGAAGCACTTGCATGTTTTCATGTCACATTCCTATCACTTATCTTACGTGTGACTTGTCTTCCCGAGAATTTGCATGATGGAAGATTGCTACAAATTATGAGAGTTCCCCGACCCCTCTCCCGTGTGCAGTTGTGCAAATCTAGGAAACAGGAAGCGGTCACAATGCGTAGTACAGCGAAAACACATCCTCGTTCTGATGGCTGCAAGTGAAGAGTTGATTAAGAAATACATATAGGAAGCAGAAACTGAACGAAATGGAGAAAATAATGGATTAAGGGTTTTATTTATGTATATGCATGCACGCGCGCGCGCGCACAGTCATGCGACAACTTCTTAACAACCGCATTTAGGACCGTCCATTTGAGTGTAATTCGATCTGTAAGTCGATTTGGCCGTATTTCGATCGTTGTATGGGGAGGTCAGATACTAGACATTACGATAAATAAATAAATAAATAAATAGCGAAACCTTTTCATTCCGGCACCGTGTCCTTGACCCCGCGCGCACTTTGTCCTTGACCCCCCGTTTCCTGTTTACTATTGTCTTGCTATCAGGGGAGCCTTTGTCAAGTTATATTTCATTTTATATTAAAACCATGCCCCCCCCCCCCCAGACGCTCTTGTTTGGTGAGTACAGAATGTGTGCAAGTGGGATGTGTTTGAAAGACCACACAAACTTCAACAAAATACAAACGATTGTAAAATTGTCTTTTTTGTTTAATGGAACAATATACACACATTAACTCTTGCTCATTTTAGGTATTTTTCCAATTTTCTCGGTTGTTGATGATTGTCCTATCAGTTGTTGATGTTTCTCCAACTTTCTCAGTTGTTGATATTTCTCCAACATCCTCAGTTGCTGACATTTCTCCAGCATTCTCAGCTGTTGATGTTTCTCCAACATTCTCAGTTGTTGATAATTCTCTAACATTTGCAGTTGTTAATATTCCCCCAACATTCTCAGTTGTTGATATTTCTCCAACATTCTTAGTTGCTGATGCATCTCTATCATTGCCAGATGTTGATGCGTCACCAGCATTCTTAACTGTTGATGCTCATCCAACATTCTCAATTGTTGATGCTTCTCCGATATTATCAGCCGTTGATGCCTAACCATCTCTGAGCACTCATCTGTTTCTTAAATGAGAGTTCAGCAAAAGGTTGTGCTTCACTTAACACCCACGGTAGCAAACTCTCCAACCACTAGGGAGTAAGACCCAAAAAAAAGAATAAACAACAAAGGAAAACGAGTTCCTCTTTCCTCATTTCGGAGGATCCGACGAGCGGTGAGGAATCAGAGCTCTGCCTTTGTCTTTTCTTTCTGGAGAACAATATTTTTACAACCTCGGAAGGCCTGGCTTGTTGGCTAGAACAAATATACGCTGCCTGGTACGCTTACTGGGAAAGAATATGTAAACTGGAACAAGGGAATAGATGAAAGACGCGTAAACATCGAGACGAAACGTTGCATTGTTTAGATACAGAAACAGATGTGATTCTAGTGAATGCGGAAAAGAGCACTGCGGAAGCATAAAAACAGTTAAATGGTGCCATATAAATCTCTCTACACACACACACACACACACACACACAAACACACACACACACACATACATACATACATACACACATACATACATACATACATACATACATATATATATATATATATATATATATAAATAAAGTGATACATTTGGACGTTAGCGATTATATTTCATTCCAGTATTCAAAAGCAGGGATAAGTTCAGTAGAGACCATCGGTTATTTATTTGGTTATTTATTTCGATTCGAAAATATCAGGCAGAATAGGAGACAGGAAGGGAAGAGGTAGACCAAGAGAGATGGCTTTGACAAAGATGGCGCGGGAGAAGCATGACAACAGAGCTGTTGGAAAACATGAAAGATCGGAAACTGTGGAGAGACATGGTCGCAGACGACTCTGGTCCTGGCACGTGATTTATTTATTTATTTATTTTTTAGTTATTTATTTTATAAACTGGGTAATGGAAGCTCTAAATTAGCCTCGGGTCGTGACCTACAGTAGGATTATGAGAAGGTCTGAGGTAGGGTCGCGATAAGATATTATGATAAATGCTGGATTATTATGAAGTGATATTTATACGTAACTTTTTAGCGATTATATAGCAAATTTACGACATGTTAAAGCCACTGAAATTGTAGTGGTTAATTTTTTTTATGTGTTTCAATATTTTTAAGTATCTTTTTTTCTCATGGGTCGTTGGTTCCCTACCATTGCTGGTGTAGGGTTGCGTGTCACTTACCATTGCCGGCCTAGGGTCGCATTTCATTTACCGTTGCCAGTCTAGGGTAGCGGGTCACCAGCCATTGCTGGTCTAGGGTCGCGTTTCACTTACCATTGCTGGTCTAGGGTGGTGTATCGCCTACCATTGCTGACCTAGGGTCGCGTTTCGCATACCGTTGCTGATCTATGGTCGCGTGTCACCTACCATTGCTGATCTATGGTCGCGTATCGCCTACCATTGCTAGTCTAGGGTCGCGTGTCGCCTACTATTGCTGGTCTAAGATCGCATGTCACTTACCATTGCCGATCTATGGTCACGCTCAAAAAAAGGTTGAGAAACACTTATCTAAACACTCATACGGGTAGGATTCTGAAAATATCTTTACAGATACATTAAACTGTGAACCAGCTGGACTGCAGTGCATTGAAACATCTTCGGAAGAGCCTGATACCGCCAAACTCCTCTGTCACTGACATTCTGTATGGAGATGTAGAACAGCTGGATAAAAATACTTACACACATTCTATTGTCTGGCACATGGCACAGGAGAAAACGAATGAAAACTCATAAACTTGGAGAATGGAAAGGTCGAAGTCACAGCTATTTTACCAAATGTTCACCGGTGATGTTCATTGACTTTTTTTATGTTTTAGACATCGGTGTTGTGTTATGTACAAAGCTAAGCCCCAGCAAGTCCCACTACACATGCAAGTTGACAGCTAGGAGTCTCACATTCAACAGTATGGTGTGTAGTGGACTTTGCAGGGCTTCATTAGTAAGCTTCTGTAACACGATTCACAGTTCATTCGCTTGGTCCTTGACGTCCCTGCCGAGGAGCTGTGCACAGATAGCCTTCATACCGGAATTTCGCATACCACTTCTTGATACTGTTGAAAACATGTGCTGCCTTCTGGAATTCCGCTCGAAATCGTCACTGCACAGTCACAAAGGACGAGGTTCTTGCATATTCCAAAACACAAAATGACTGCTCACGTTTACTGAAGGCCGTACTTGCTACGGCTGTCTCCTAGCGGCAAACCATAGGAGCTCTACGCACGGGCTTTATTTAGAAGAAATCTTGAAGAGTTTCTCTCTCTCTCTCTCTTTCTCTCCTTCCCTTTTTTATCCTCTCTCTCTCTCTCCTTCCCTCTTTTATCCTCTCTCTCTCTCTCTCTCTCTCTCTCCGTAAGAATTATCATGATACGTTCGAATTTGTTTGTTGCGAAGTTTAGAAATGTTTCACGGATTTATGAACACTATAACACTGTAATCGTCATCATCATCATCACTTTCCTCTTCTTCTTCTTTTTCTTCGAACTGGGAGCTGATGTTCATTAAACCAATGCGGTGAGGATGTTGAAGCAGAGCGTCGTGTCGGCTTGGGAGCGGGTCATGGCGGTTATTTTTCCGCGTCCCTGGAGTACAGCTAAAAAGCAGGAGGTTACAATACTTCTTTAACAGACTTCATCTGTTTCTTCAGGGGCACTGCCGGAAAGGTGAGACAGGGTCTTGGTCAGCTTGGGTTCACCAACACTGATACTGGCATGTCTTCAGTGGGTTGCTGATTGATAAATAGATAATGCATCTTCACCCCCACCCCCTCCCCCCCCCCCCCAATCCCCGAAATGCATTTATGTATCTGTGTCCAGGGTGGTCAGAGAGAGTGTTGGATATATGAAGATTTTAGGTTCATAAAGTATTGAAATGTTGGTATCAGAATGTTGAACTAACCGAAGTGCCAGGTGTAGCAAAGTCAGGCCGTGTCAACCAGACGTCAGAAGCACGCTCTTCACGTTACAATACCGAACAACACCAACACTTATGACGCAGGAACATTTATTGTTATCATTCATTGCCGGCGCCATGTTTTATTGAAAATGACGAGATGCTTGTTTTCAGCATTTCTTATATCTTATATCCTTCTCGGCCCGTTAAACGTCACATAGGGCTCGGCTCGCAAGGTAGTTCGCCAATTTTTCACGTCTTTGGCGAGTCTTTCAACCTCATAAAGGGATTTTATGCCTGTTAATTTGACCTCTCTTAATAATGTCCTCTTTAGAGTTTCTCGCGGTCTGCCTCTTTTTTTTTTTTTTTTGGCCTGTTGTGTTCCACTTGATATCTTGTTTTGGTATTCTCTGATCGTTTTTTCTCATCACGTGACTAACATATGTCCATCTCCTTTTTTCCTGATCACCCATGAGACTGGTTGTCGTTCGCTTATCTGTCTTATCTCTGCATTGTTCTTGAATTCGTTCAACTTGATGCCGAGTATTTTCCTTAGGCATTTGTTTTCAAAAGAGTTTAATTTCTTGTCTATTTCTTTAGTTGTTTTCCAGCTTTCGCATGCATAAGTGAGGGTGGATATTACATTTGAATTGAATAGTCTTAACTTGGTTTGTGTGCTTATAACTTTTGAATTCCATATGTTGTCAAGATTCTTGAAGGTCGATGCTGCTTTTGCAATTTTAATTCTAACTTCCTTTCTGATGTCACCATCGTGGTCTGTGTAGCTGCCAAGGTATGCAAATTGATTGACTTCTTCAATCTCTGTCCTTTTTACGTGTACTTTTTCCATTTTGATTAATGGGAATTTTCATTATTTTTGTTTTGTCCTTGTTAATTTCAAGTCCTATTTTGCTAGCAGTTTAACATAGCGAACTCATGGCTGCATTAATTTTTTTAAAAATTTGGTCATGGTACTCTGAGAGTGAAATACATTAGAAGAAAATGGACGTAAATAAAGACATGATCCTGGGGTTTTGCGATAATGGGGTCGGACTCCATGAAAGTCAAGATTGTAATAGGGGTGAAACATTCAGCCAAAAAAAAAAAAAGTATCGCTCAGATGGTATAAGTAGCTTATTGATTTATTCCAAACCATGAGACTTTGAGTCTAGACTATGAGACTTTGAGACTAAACCATGAGACTTTGAGTATAAACCATGAGACTTTGAGTCCAAACCGTGAGACTTTGAGTCTAAACCATGAGACATTGAGATTAAACCGCGAAACTTCACACTTATAAACACAGGACCAGATCTAAAGTATTTGATTTCTGAGACGGATCCTGCCCTTAGCTTTCTCCATAGATAACTAAAAAAATATGTTTTTTTTCATTTACTGAGTTAAATTTCAGTTCTCCAGACTGTATCTCATCTGGATAGAATTCACATTTTCCTACCCCTTCACTGATAATGAAAAAAAAATGTCTTCAAAGAAACGGTGAAAGGATTTCATAACCAGATGCCGGACATGGTGAAAAGTTACATTAACAACACTTCGCACACTGAGATTTAGAAACCAACTTATGCAGCATTGCTTAGATTAAAATTACAACTGGATTTGTGCAATTACATGGTGTAACGAAGATATTTTATATATCAAAACCGCGTATTTCGAAACCGCATATATCGAGGATTATATTTATACACAATTAGTAATATTCGGGGTGAAAGTTTCATTTTGCGCACTAGCGCGTGAAACGTATAGAAAAACTGGGGGGGGCCGGGGCGATGACCAAGAGGTACTACTCAAGTTGAATGAGACGGCCGACAGCGACCCATAACCGACTGCTAAGTCAGGGCTGGTGAACCATAGCTGACCAAGACCCTATTCTGCCTCATAGTGGTGCGCCCCCCTCCCACCCCCGCCTGGAAACAGCAGTCTGGTCAAGTGAATAGGGATCGCCGTGGGAGAACGAACCTTCTCCCACAAAAATGAGTCGAGCCGAAGTCGGATGTGTTGGGCCGAAAAGCTACGAGTAGCAGCGACGCAAAGTTCAGGGTGAACGATGCCGAAGAAGAAGAAGAACTAAGACCTATAAAAGTATATTTATGTGTGTGTGTGTGTATAAGAAGAAGAAGAAGAAAACTATAAGAGTATATTTATATGTATGTGTGTATAAGAAGAAGAAGAAGAATAAAACTATAAGAGTATATTTATATGTGTGTGTGTATAAGAAGAAGAAGAATAATAAAACTATAAGAGTATATTTATATGCATGGTTGTGTATGTTTTGTTTGTGTATGCGTACGAGAGTTGATTGATATGTTCTCGGCATAAGATACAACGAATTATTTGTGGACAACTTTTTTGGGTTATTTCTCAACATAGTCTCCCCTTGCAAGTTTATGCACACAGTATAACGATCATGGAGCATACGGATCCCTTCCTTGTGAAAGTCAGCATTTAGTGCTTGTAGAAAGTGGTCTACAGCATGAATGACGTCATCATCTGATGCAAATTTGCCACCACCGAGGTGCTTTTTTAGTTTGGTAAACAGGCAATAGTCCGAAGGGGCCAAATCTGGAGAATAAGGAGGATGTTCAAGAGGCTGGAAGGCACATTTATGATTAGCAGCCATTGCCACCGCCGACTTATGAACTGGAGCATTGTCTTGCTGAAAGATGACTTCTCTCGTCAATTTCCCTCAACGCTTTTCCTTCAGTTTGACCTGAATTTGCTTCACAAGATTAGCGTAATAGGCCCCAGTGACCGTTCTGCCCTTTCGAAGATAGTCTACAAACAGCACACCTTCTGAATCCCAAAAAGTGGAAGCCTTCACTTTGCCTGCAGACAGAACCACTCTTGCTTTCTTTGGAGGTGGGGATCCATGATGTTTCCACTGCTTTGACTGTTCTTTGGTTTCTGGTTGAAAATGACGAACCCAAGTCTCATCCATAGTCACAGATTGCTGAAGAAACCTTTCAGGATGTGCATAAAAATGACCAAGATTGTCTCTTGACATGTTGAGACGCTGTCGTTTGTGATCAGCTCCAAGAAATTTCGGGACCCATCGAGCAGAGACCTTTGTCATTTGAAGATCATTGTGAATAATGGCATGAACACGTTCCTGGGAGATGCCCAACTCAGTAGCAATGTACCGCTCAGTTAATAGTCGATCCTCCATTATCATGTCATGGATTCTGCCGGTGGTTTCATCGGTGGTTACCGTTCTTGGTCTTCCTGGATAGGGATCATCTTTCAGACTCTCCCTTCCATGTTTGAACTGAGCTACCCATTTCTTCACTGTACTGTAAGAAGGGGCACTCTCCCCTAGAGTCTCTACCATATCTTCATGGATCTCCTTCGATGATAAGCCCTTGATGCAGAGTTAGCGAATGCCTGCTCGATGAGAAATATTATCCATTTTCTCAGTTTCTGCCACCCCTTACCACTTCAGTAGCCTGTAAAAAAAAAAATGTGGTTGCAGTTAATTTCTTGAAACTTGGTGTTTAATCTTACATTAAACTGATCTACAAAAGCACCTAATATCATCTGTATGTTTCAAGTATTTGTAACTTATGCCGAGAACTTATCAGTCAGCCTCCGTATGTTTAACAAAGACAACTGAAAGTCATAGGACAGTCATAGATCCGCAACAAAGAAGTGTAGACAGCGGCAGGAGGCGACTTTAAAATCGTAAACAAACAATGATGAAAGAAAGAAGAAGCGACCGGCTTTAAGATATTTGATCAGGAAAAGAAGATTACCGATTCTGGAAGATCAATCGAATGATAAAAAGAGAAGAAAAGAATCCCGAGGTTCAAGAGGATTTGAAAAAGGATAAAGAGTGAGCAGTTTCATACCGATTGTGTGTGTGTGTGTGTGAGTGAGTGAGTGAGTGAAAAGCATCAGATTCTCTAAAACTAGCAATTCTGCTTCTCTGACCCCACCTTCACCCCCTCCCGCACCCTAACCCTCACTCTCACCCTCCTCTCTACTCTCACAGTACACGGTTGAGGATGTCATATCTGTACACAGGGTTAATGCTTTTAAAGGGAGATAAACCAGTTGTTGTATTGCCATTTGCATAGGACTAACCATAAGTTGCTTTTGCTACTCATGAGTAGGGGAGGTGTAGCAGGGACCCTGTAAACAGTGATGTGTTATGGGAAATGGGGAATTAGCAATTTCCCATACTCCAGGGATAACCGCAGTAAGTCCCTCACCGACAGATATAGTTTATCTTCTTATACAAGATTTATCAAAGAATAATTTGTATATGCAGAGAGTTCTCTTCCAAACCCCCCAAACCACTCTTCCTTCCGCCTTTTGATGTCAAGCCCTTTGCCCTTCCTGGCCTCTCGTTTTAAGTCCGTTCTGCCTAAAGGATAATCCGCCATTAGTTATGGTTCATTCGACTCTTCCATTTTGTCTTCATAACGCGTTCATTTGTTTGCAGATTTTGCTCGCCGGATTTTGTTTTGTTTATCTCCCTTGCATGTTGCGGTGGTCGCCCCTTTCACGCTCTGCAGAAGTTACCAAGTGATAGATTCTGGTTCCTGCGCTCTAGTTTTTGTTAAGTTCTGAACTCTTAAAGGGTTCGAACTCTTTCTTTCTGGTCATGTAGGTGGGTTATTTCTCATTTCTGAAATCTACAGTGGGCTTTTGAATATCTTGAGACATTATTATTTAAAATGAAATTGTATATCAGTTTCGTACGCGACGACTGGCGTTCATAATGGATTATTTCACTGATTATATCCTGATTAAAAAACATTATAGATCAAACTTACAAGCAGAAGGAATGTTAGAAACTGCATAAATGTTGTATTTATCGACTGTAAGATTTTTGACAATAATATTCAGCTATTTACTGAAAACTACTTCATGGACGCTAGTTCAGTTTTGTTTCATGCTCAAAAAAAAAAAAAAAATCATTTATTCTGGAAACTGCCCAAACATGTCCAGCTCAGATTCTGTTTCAAAACCTACTGACCTAGATAAAAACTATGAAAGATCTAAAAGCAGCTGTTGCACTAACAAAGGCCCATTACTCTTAATTATAATCAAAATAATGACTGGGAGTTCAGACACATTTTAGTCAAATAATGTCATTTTACGCAATTAAGTTTTTTTTAAAATTTACATAATTAATGTCTTCTTAGCGATTTGTTTGGAGACTTTTGGGAAAAGTCAACAGAATAATTTACTCGAAAATTCGTTTTCCCTTTCGTGTAAGCAAAATAATGTGTACATAAATTTCTTTTCTAAATTTTCGGATGTAACGGAAGATCCCCGGACGCCACACGGTCTGTTATAGTTACAAATTAAAATCCCATTATGCTGTCATGACAGTCGCAGTTACAAATTAAAATCCCATTATGCTGTCATGACAGTCGCAGTTACAAAGTAAAAATCCCATTATGCCCTCATGGCTGTGCTTCGCTCTGCATGTACAGTCTGGGCGGAGGATTAGTCTTGTAGATTACCGAGCAGATTTCGAGGCGAGAGGAAGGAGAAACAAATTTATAAGAGAGAGCAGACACCCCCCCCCCCCCGGAAGTCCAGAAGGACGATCAGCCATTAAGCCGTACGGGTATAGATCTCTCGGCCTTGATGTACGCCTGCTGCTCATTCTGCTCCAGTACTCTGCGAAGCACAAGCCTCGTTATTGTCAAATCGTGCAAAAACAAAAAAGAAAAAAAAATTGTATCCAATAAATATGCAACTATTTTTCTTTGGGGGGGGGGGGGGGGGTTGTGGAAATGCTGAATAAGAGATACAACAAGAACATCCACAGATAGAGCCGGTGGAAAATAAAACTGAACGCCTGCTGCTGCTGCTGGGTATTCTAAGAACGATCATCACAGAACCAGGCATAAAAATTGGAGGATACAATATTAACAACCTTCAGTATGCTGACAACACAGTACTGATAGCTGAGGACCAACAAGACCTGCAAATTCTCTTGGATAAAGTCGCCAATGAAAGTGAACAGAAAGGCCTTACTTTGAACATCAAAAAGACAGAGACTATGGTTGTATCTAAGAAACAGAATCCACCAACATACAGTATAAAATTAAACGGAACTATTCGAAAGCAGTTGCAGAAATTCAAATACCTTGGAGCAGTAATAACTTCAGATGGGAAATGCAGAACATAAATTAGGAACAGAATAGGCCAAGCAAAGACTGCATTTCAGAGAGTGAGAAACATATTATGCAACACATCCTTATCAATGAATGTTCGAAAATCAGTCCTAAAATGCTATATTGAACCTATCTTGTTATATGGAAGTGAATCATGGACAATAGGCAGGTCTGCACAAAAATCATTGGAAGGAGCAGAAATGTGGTTTATTAGAAGAATGTTGTGAATCCCCTAGACAGCAAAAATAACTAATGAAGAATGTATGAGAAGAGCTGGAGAGACAAAAAACCGTGTCAAAAAGATAAGAGAGAGACAATGTACATTCACAGGACTTGCAATGAGAAGAGGGGGCATTGAAAATATTATAACAAAAGAAAAATAGAGGGAAGAAAATCAAGAGGAAGACCAAGAGAAATGATACTGGACAGTCTGACGGGATGGTGTGAGAGGAGATCAGCGACTGAGCTGATGGCGTGCATGAAAGATCGTGTACTCTGGAGAAGCATATTAGCCAACGCCAGTCGGCACGGCACCTGATGATGATGATGAGTAAAAGTATCATAGCACGTGACTACAACTATCTTCAGTTATATCTCAGTAGATCTTTGATTATCCTATAAACTTTACGCTGCACCATTCCAGATGCCATAAAGGAACATCTCTCTCTCTTTCTCTCTCTCTCTCTCTCTCTCTCTCTCTCTCTTTCTCTCTACCTTAAGTGACCAGGGCACATGGGGCTTCCGCAAGAGTTTTCCACAAACGCCTGTCCTTTTCTATAAACGCCTGTCCTTTTCCACAAATCGGAGTCGGTAGAAATCTATCTTTCATGAATAAATTTGAGTCGGTATAAATCTTATCTTTCATGAAGAAATTTGAGTCGGTAGAAATCTTATCTTTAATGAAGAAATTTTTGAGTCGGTAGAAATCTTATCTTTCATGAAGAAATCGGAGTCGGTAGAAATCTTATCTTTCATGAAGAAATCGGAGTCGGTAGTAATCTATCTTTCACGGAGAAGCCAGAGCTGGATAGTAGAGAAATAATAAAAATTTTTGAGTGTAAAGTTTGTCGTGCTCAATACTGTTTTTCACTTTACTTGTCTTTGTGCACAATCTGACGTTTCGGTGCATTTGACGTTAAAAGTGCAGGAAAATCCCCCAGAATAAGACATTGCTTAGTGACCTCGCTGGTCATTCCAGACCGAAGCTTATATCGGGATGTCAAATCGACAGTTTGACCTCAGATCTGACCGCTTCTGATATTTTGCTCCAAAATCCAGGCTGCCGACAGAATAGGCAAATACTGAGACGCTATCTTGCTTAGCAGATCTGAGAGAGCAATTCATCAAAGGTGAATGTGGAGTTGTTAGTTTGAATTAATCTTATCTCCAGCCAGACCACTGACCGTTTGACCTCTTGTTTCTTTCTGTCCGCTTCTTTCCTCCCAGCCATCTAGCATTAGATTGATTCTTCTTGCGTTTTGTGAGTTGTTCTTTGAAGCCATTTGAGACTTTTTCACAGCAGATTCACAGGGCCCTACGGAACGACTAGGCGGTTTCTCGTCGAGATGGAGTTCGTGGTTCGAGTCACTGTCATTCTGTATTTTTTTTTCTTTACGTTTTCTTGCATCCAGCGTGCTTTGTCTGATATTGTCTGTGTTAGTTATACACAGTGCGCAAGCGTTGGTGGTTTCAAGTTTACTTACATTTGTATTCGTAAGAGTACTGAACTCTTCAGACACAGAGATATGGGACCTTACTTACAACCAGGCAGTTTCACACAAAGACGCGTACACAGATCACGTACATTAATATAAAGACATAGACAAGTGGTCTTGTTTTACAGATTTACCACACACATTCTCACAAGCGTGCTCATACACACGTACATAACACATACAAAGACAAACGGGGCCATGGTTGGAGCTGTTGGGCCTCACACAACACAGCCAACGCCCTTTTGAGAGCGGGCGCAGAAGAAGAAAACATACAAAAAACAGCATACGAACAATGCAGAGAGGATTTCTGTTCTCGATCTATGGAGAATTAGTACTCCAAACCTTAGATATCGACTGCTACTCTTCAACTCCGTCCTAAGTGGTACGATCACATCCAGAATTTCTAGTGACTGCGACTGTTTTTGTATACTGTCCATCTACGAGATCTCTGTTAGTATACTGGCCGTCTGTGACTCTTTTGTTTCTATACTGTCCATCTATGACTTCTCTGTTAATATACTGGTCAGCTGCGACTCTTTGTGTACCGTACATCTACGACTTCTCTGTTAGTATAGTGGCCAGCTGTGACTCTTTTGTTTCTATACCGTTCATCTACGACTTCTTTGTAAGTATAGTGTACAGCTGTGACTCTTTTGTTTCTACACCGTCCATCTGCGACTTATCTGTTAGTATAGTGGCCAGTTGTGAGTCTTTTGTTTCTATACCGTCCATCTACGACTTCTCTGTTAAATACTGGCCAGCTGTGACTCTTTTGTTTCTATACCGTCCATCTACGACTTCTCTGTTAATATATAGGCCAGCTGCGACTCTTTTGTTTCTATACTATCCATCTACGACTCTTTTATTTCTGTACCGTCCACCTGCGACTCCTTTTATTTAAATACCAACCAGCTACGACTCTCTTTATTTGTATACCGTCCAGCCCCGACCTCTGTTTCTACACTGTTCAACTTCGATTCCTTTCTTTGTATACAGTCCACATACGATTCATTTATTTACGAGTACGACTCCTCTATTTGTATACCGTCCAACTACGACTCCTCTATTTGTATATCGTCCAACTACAACTCTTCTATTTGTATATCGTCCAACTACGACTCCTCTATTTGTATATCGTCCAACTACAACTCCTCTGTTTGTATATCGTCCAACTACGACTCCTCTATTTGCATACTGTCCAACTACGACTCTTCTATTTGTATAACGTCCAGCTACTACTCCTCTATTTGTATAACGTCCAACTACGACTCTTCTATTTGTATGCCGTCCAACTACGACTCTACTATTTGTATACCGTCCAACTATGACTCGTCTGTTTTGCATAAAACCCAACTATGAGTTGTATGATTCTATGTCTAGTTGTCTGGTTCTGTGTGTAGTTGTCTAGTTCAGTGTCTAGTTGTCTAGTTCAGTGTCTAGTTGTCTAGTTCTGTGTTTAGTTGTCTAGTTCTGTGTCTAGTTGTCTAGTTCTGTGTTTAGTTGTCTGGTTCTGTGTCTAGTTGTCTAGTTCTGTGTTTAGCTGTCTGGTTCTGTGTGTAGTTGTCTAGTTCTGTGTTTAGCTGTCTGGTTCTGTGTGTAGTTGTCTAGTTCTGTGTTTAGCTGTCTAGTTCTGTGTGTAGTTGTCTAGTTCTGTGTTTAGTTTTTTCCTCCTGTGTTGAACGCAGTTTAATTCTATATTGAAATGTCTGGTTTTATGTTTAAGCTCTATCTGCCCCTGTATTGTCTTAACTCTCAGATGTGCCATGTCCACTACACATTCTATTCTTTTGTACATAAATGTATGTACACAAACAATTAGAACACATTTTACATTCCTGAGTACATTATGAATATGTCATTGTTGTCTTTCCCTACATATCCCTCTCTGTTTCTCTTTCCTTGTAAGTCTCTCTCTCTCTCTCTTTCTCTCTCTCTCTCTCTCTCACACACACACACTGTGTGTATCTTTCTCTCATCTCCCTCTCTCATACATATAGAATGAATACATGCATACAGAAACTCGCAAACGCGTGTAATTACATATAGAAACAATTAACAAGCGGGCATATCGTTATGCTTAGTAATCAAAACCCAGCCTCACACTATGCGAGTGCCTTCTAGATTAACAAACGACCTGCTTAGTAACCCGAGGCTGCGAGTACTATCTAGATTCCGGACTAACGATCTGGCAGTTGTCCGGTGTTGCCCAGTTAATTCAGAATAATTGGATCCTGTTTTCTTCGGGTACTCGAGTCTGGGCACAGAAACCTCCTCGTGTCCGAGCAGATTCTTGAGGTGACATTTTGAGGCGAAGTCTAGTCCTTCAATAGTTTATTAAAGATGGTATTTCGCGGTGAAACCTAGTGCACGATATGTTATTGAGGTGACTGTTTGCGACGAAACTGAGTGCCCCAACAGGTTATTGAGATGGCTGTTTGCCATGAAACATAGTGCCCTAACAGGTTATTTAGATAATTTTTTTGGCTACAAAACCGAGTGCCCCAATGGGTTATTGAGATGACCATTTGCGACAACACCTAGTGGACAGAACCTAGTGCACCAATAGATTATTGAGATGACTGTTTGCAACATAACCCACTGCCCCAATAGATTATTCAGATGACAATTTGCAACATAACCCACTGCCCCATTAGGTTACTGAGATGACTGTTTGCAACATAACCCACTGCCTCATTAGATTATTGAGACAACTGTTTGCAACATAACCCACTGCCCCATTCGGTTATTGAGATGACTGTTTGCAACATAAACCACTGCCCCATTAGGTTATTGAGACGACTGTTTGCAACATAAACCACTGCCCCAATAGATTATTGAGATGACTGTTTGCAGCATAACCCACTGCCCCAATAGATTATTGAGACGACTGTATGCAACATAACCCACTGCCCCATTAGGTTATTGAGATGGCTATTTGCAACATAACCTACTGCCCTATTAGGTTATTCAGACGACTATTTGCAACATAACCTACTGCCCTATTAGGTTATTCAGACGACTATTTGCAACATAACCTACTGCCCTATTAGGTTATTCAGACGACTATTTGCAACATAACCTACTGCCCTATTAGGGCATCTAATGGATGCAGTAGATTATTGGAATGACCTTTTCCGACCTGGTGGGTGAATGTCTTTGAATGCCTTACTTGAGTAACTGCAGATTTTCAGCCTTTTCATTGCATCTTTTCTATTATCAGTAACGTTACTTCGAGATGTTCAGTATTTTCATCTTTTCTAGTATCATTACTATTAGTTCGAGATTTTCAGTCTTTTAATCTGTTCTAGTATCAGTAATGCTAGTTCGAGATTTTCAGTCTTTTCATCTTTTCTAGTATCATTACTATTAGTTCGAGATTTTCAGTCTTTTAATCTGTTCTAGTATCACAACTGTTAGTTCGAGATTTTCAGTCTTTTCATCTTTTCTAGTATCACTACTGTTCGAGATTTTCAGTGTTTTCATATTTTCTAGTATCACAACTGTTAGTTTGAGATTTTCAGTCTTTTAATCTGTTCTAGTATCACTACTGTTAGTTCGAGATTTTCGGTGTTTTCATCTTTTTTAGTATCAGTAATGTTTGTTCGAGATTTTTCAGTCTTTTCATCTTTTTTAGTATTAGTAATGTTAGTTCGAGATTTTCAGTCTTTTCATTTCATCTTTTCTAGTATCAATAATGTAGTTCGAGATTTTCAGTCTTTTTGTTTTGTTTTTTTTTTTAGTATGGGTAATGTTAATTCGAAATATTCAGTCTTTTCATTTCATCTTTTCTACTATCAATAGTTCGAGATTTTCAGTCTTTTCATTTCATCTTTTCTAGTATCAATAATGTAATTGGAGATTTTCAGTCTTTTCATTTCATCTTTTCTAGTATCGGGTGTCTGAGTGGCGAAGTGGTTAGTGCACTGGTCTCTCATGGCGAAGGTCGGGGGTTCGAATCCGGCCGGCGGCACCCCAGTCACCCAGCTGTAGAAATGGGTACCCGACTTCTTCTGGAGTTAGGGAAGGAAAGGCAGCCAGGTGTGATACTGACCATATCACCCTCTAGTGTGCTGACAGGTCAAGGAAAATATGGGCACTAACACCATATCCCTATGTGCCTCCAAGGCATGACAGGGTCACCTTTACCTTTTTTTTTTCTAGTATCAGTAATGTAGTTCGCAGGTCCTTGTCACAGCGTCATCACACAGATCATCACATCCTGAATGTTTTACTACCATAGACTAAAAATATCTCAGGTCTAGCCACGATGCCTGTTTCAGTGAATGTAGTGGTTAGAATGTTATTGATACCTTCAACCCCACCGTCTCCTCGGTTCGTCCCGTCTTTCTTATTTCATATTAACTGATATAGGGCCGTCTGGGATAACGTGAAAACTGTATGATAAAGGACAGAATGGGAGACGGTCTTGCATATCCAGTTGCTTTTTGAAAATGAAGTCCCTTTGTTTGCTCGTTCAAAATATATTCTCCAAAACTATCCTCTGCGAGCTATTTCGTGTCGTTTGACCTCGCGGTGTGTTTAGTGTAGCTTTACCGAAGAAGGATAAGTCTCTTTATACCGAAGAAGGTTAAGTCTCTTTATACCGAAGAAGGATAAGTCTCTTTATACCGAAGAAGGATAAGTCTCTTTATACCGAAGAAGGATAAGTCTCTTTATACCGAAGAAGGATAAGTCTCTTTATCTGTGACGGAGCTGAGGAGAAAGTTTTTATCCTCATCCTGTTCTAGGACACCCCGAGGAAACCCGACACCAGTATAGCAAGACAGGCACTGACATGGAATCCTCAAGGAAATAGAAAACGAGAAAGACCTAGACTTACTTGGAGGAGAGAAATTATGACAGTGCTCAGAGACAAGGGATACACATGGAAGGAAACAGAGAATAAATCCAAGAACTAGAATGACTGGAAAGCCTTTATCCGTGGCCTTTGCTCTCATTGGAGTGAAAGGCGACGATGAAGATGATGTTCTAGGTCAAAACTTTATTATTGCTCTACTTACTCTTTCTAGTTATTCAGAAGGCTCTTCTGTTACTTGGGTCAGTGTTCAGATCCTCTTTTCTGTTACTTGAGTCAGTGTTCAGATTCTCTTATCAGTTACTTGAGTCAGTGTTCAGATCCTCTTATCTGTTACTTGAGTCAGTGTTCAGATCCTCTTTTCTGTTACTTGAGTCAGTGTTCAGATAATCTTATCAGTTAATTGAGTCAGTGTTCAGATCATCTTATCAGTTACTTGAGTCAGTGTTCAGACCCTCTTTTCTGTTACTTGAGTCAGTGTTCAGATCCTCTTTTCTGTTACTTGGGTCAGTGTTCAGATCCTCTTATCTGTTACTTGAGTCAGTGTTCAGATCCTCTTATTAGTTACTTGAGTCAGTGTTCAGATCCTCCTATCTGTTACTTGGGTCAGTGTCCGGCCATATTCTCTTTCACGTTATATGAGCCAGAGACCGCATCCTGTTTTCTGTTAGTTGGACCAGTGTTCAGATTCGCATATCAAACGTTGGTATTGTTTGGAACATGCAAGATGAGATAAATCCCGAATGTAAGGAAGGATAATGGTTTGCTTGTTACAGGACGTAATAGGAGGGCAAGACGATGCTGCAGTGAAAACGTTCACCGTTACATAGCTGTGCACAATAGTGTACTGTGTTGTAATGCGCAGGATAACGATAATGAGGTAGAAATGAAGCTACTTTGCGTTCATAAACTACCCGATACTCGCCTTCATCGACGTGAATGCCCACTCTTTGTCTGCTGGGATGGATGTCGCTCATTTTTTATCACCGACCGCGGCGGCTTTGAAGTTTGAGGTAACAGGTGTCATTATTTTTACAGTGTCTGTATTGTGACCTGTGTGTGTGTGTGTGTATGTTTGTGTGTGCGTGTGCGTGTATGCACGTGTGCGTACACAGTATTCGGTCAAGAGTTTTTAAATAAATCAGTTAACGCGATATGCGTTTATAATGAAGTATTTCCAGATTTCGAATCGATATCGAAATAGTCAGGCAAAAGAGTACTTGAAAATTTTTCGTATATTTTTGTCGTTTTTGCTTTTTTGTCGTATTTCATGACCTTCATCTTTGGAAAGTGAACAGGGAGCATTTAAAAATGACACTCTAATGGGAGGGGAAACAGTCTTCTTTCACCTTGTTTCTTTAATCTGCTTAACTTTGCTGTGTGCATGGAAGCGTTGAGAGAATTTTTATTTACTAACACCACAGGGAGAGGACAAATCTCGTCCTCCTCTACCTCCTCCTCCTCCTCCATCATCGTCTTCCTCTTCTTCTTCGTGCTTATTGTGTTAAAAAAAACTAATTGTAAATGTCCGTGACAGAGTGAAAGTATAATGAAGGATAGAATGTCAGACGGGCCTGCGTGCCTGATTCTTAACCTTTTCAAAATATATTTCGTTCGTTCTTTCTTTTCCTCGTCTTTTCTTCTTCTTTTCTGTGTGTTTTTTTTTTTTTTAGTTGCACACGTGATTTTTTTTCCATGTTCGACTGTTAACATAAAAAAACACCAAATTGTTGCACGTGAGCATGACATATCTGTTTAAAAATAACTCTTTCCGTTCGTGTCAAAATTTGAGCCCTGCTTCACCTGGTTCAGAAAAGAAACCGTTACATTTTTTTAACGGAAGAGAACACTAAAAATTTCGTGGAATATTAACAAGAAAAATCTGTTTTTAAGACCGTGTTAAAAAAAGAAAACCTTCTTGGCCATCGTTAAGTTGTATAAAAGAAAAGCAACTCTCTTATCAATGGCCGCTCTTGAGGTCTAGAACAGATGTATGTCACAGAAATGAAGTTTTGTTCCCTGTACGCTATGCAGTTTGTGATTGTCGTAAAGTTTGCCTTTTCTATCGTGGTAGGTACAAGTTTTTATGATTGTTCGCAGCGATCCCGGTAATGTGTTAGTTGATCGTATCACGGATTGATTGATCCTTTTTTTTCCAAAGGGTTCAGAATTGGACACGCAGGCCCGTCTGGCATTGGATGTTAGTGTGTGGTCAGTATCTTTTCCTGATAGTCATGATATAAAGATTGTCGTTCAGTTTTAGAACTTTGCCACTGGTAGTCGTGATATAAAGTTTTAGAACTTTGCCACTGGTAGTCATGATATAAAGTTTTAGAACTTTGCCACTGGTAGTCATGATATAAAGTTTTAGAACTTTGCCACTGGTAGTCGTGATATAAAGTTTTAGAACTTTGCCACTGGTAGTCGTGATATAAAGTTTTAGAACTTTGCCACTGGTAGTCATGATATAAAGTTTTAGAACTTTGCCACTGGTAGTCATGATATAAAGTTTTAGAACTTTGCCACTGGTAGTCGTGATATAAAGTTTTAGAACTTTGCCACTGGTAGTCGTGATATAAAGTTTTAGAACTTTGCCACTGGTAGTCGTGATATAAAGTTTTAGAACTTTGCCACTGGTAGTCGTGATATAAAGTTTTAGAACTTTGCCACTGGTAGTCGTGATATAAAGTTTTAGAACTTTACCACTGGTAGTCGTGATATAAAGTTTTAGAACTTTGCCACTGGTAGTGATATAAAGATTGTCATTTAGTTTTAGAGCTTTGCCACTGGTAGTCATGATATAAAGTTTTAGAACTTTGCCACTGGTAGTCATGATATAGTTTTAGAACTTTGTCCCGTTTGATTTGGTGTTACTGTGTTCGCGTAATTTTCATGATGTGGGAGGAGGGCGCCAAATTGAGGAGGAAAAAGAGAGGGAATCTGAGATAACTACATGGTCAAAATGAGGCGGTGCCTTGATAATGTAATTTTTGTAGTCTTCTTCTTCTTCTTCGTTCGCTTCTACCACCAAAATCGCACTGTGATCCTACTGAATTTACGCCTGTGGTCCTCGTTAGGTCCCGTGATCTCCTGTGTGGTCCCCAAAAGGACCACACGAGATCCACGTGAGGACCACAAGGGGTTCAGAGTATCACAGGGCTTTAGCCTGTATTCTTGGTGGGTCTCAGAAGCGGGATTGCGTGACACCGTGGTTTTCATTGCACCAGTTTAGTCTAGGGTTGGACTTTCTCACCGGAAGACCTCTCACTTATATTGTTGTGGTTGTGTGTAATTTTTTTTAGTGATTTCACTTATATTGTTGTGGTTTTGTGTAATTTGTGTAGTGATTTCACTTATATTGTGGTTTTGTGTAATTTGTGTAGTGATTTCACTTATATTGTTGTGGTTTTGTGTAATTTTTGTAGTGATTTCACTTATATTGTTGTGGTTTTGTGTAATCTTTGTAATGATTTCACTTATGTTGTTGTGGTTTTGTGCTTTGAACATTCCTAGTTGTGTGACACTGCCACTGCAACACTTGTTACTTTTAATATATATTTTCTTTCTTTTGCTTGGTTGTCAGTCTTCCTTGCTTTCTGAACTTGAATTTTCTGCAGAGAAAATCCTGGGCGAAAGACTTGAAACACCAGGCGCTGATTTCAGAATGCGTTAAATTTCTTTAGTTCCATGAACGAACGCAGAGATCAGATTTTTCTATCGGCGTCACCAGCTAGAAGGGGCACATCGATTTATGCCAGAAGAAGCCCTTCAATCAGGCTTTAGGGGCTCCGAGAGGAAGTATCAAAAGGGGGGGGGGGTCTTTAATCAGTTCCGGCTCGTTGGCCCTAATATCTGCTTCATTCCCAGGAACTTGGTTGAATGTTCTACTTATTTCTTAAATACAGTATCCAGAATTGTCACTGTTTCCGTTTGAACTGATTGGGGGCCTGTTGCTTCCACAATTGCCGCCATAAATATTCCTGGTCGTTTATAACTTTCACGTCAATCTTCTATTTTGAGCCAGGGAAGCTTGTTTTAATCCCGGTTTGGCCTTTGATCTCTTGAACTGGTTTGAAGAGGGGGGGGGGGGGAAGATGACGTAGAAGAGAAGTAAAAGAAGAACAAATAAGCACTCGATAAAAACGACGGAGAGCAACAAAATGTCTGGAAATGTAGCGCTGCTTGTTAACAGCATAATATAAACAACGTGCAGTATCGCTGACATGCCAATGCTGAGAGAAGCGAAAAACGGCAGGCAAGCCAGACGTCGATGTTTGTTTATCAAACCGATAATGTTGGGGGCCGACTCTCATGTTTCTCCGGGACTCCCTAGCGACAAGTTGACAAATTCGATCATAACAAAAAAAGAAATGGCATCGCTACAAGTTTATGGCAGATGAGAAGGTAAACACAACAACCAAGGAGATTTTTCTTAACCCCCTCCCCCAAAACCCCCCTACAGCCCCCCTCCCCCCAGCTTAGCTCAAGCGGTGTGTCAGTTTAGCTCGAAATGTGCTCACCTTTTGCATTCCTGCGAGTTTCATTTTTAGCAACGCGCGGATGAAACTAAACGGTAGTGGATAATTGCTGCAGAAAAAGGCAGGTCTTTGGCTTAAATGTTCTGGGGACGTGGAATGTTGGTATTTCGGCATCTGTCTGTCTGTCTGTCTGTCTGTCTGTCTATGATGTGTCTTATCTATCTATCTATCTATCTATCTATCTATCTATCTATCTATCTATCTATCTATCTATCTATCTATCTATCTATCTATCTATCTGCCTGCTTGCCTGCCTGCAGAATTGTTTGTCAGTTGTCCGCTGTTCACCTCCCAAACCAAGTTCCAGAAAACTTGATTGTTTTTGTTAGTTTTCCTCGCCCTGCCTGCAGTAGGATAAATCGTATTGACACGGCATTGTTTAATAACCACAAATAACTAAATAGACAATCAGGGCTGATGAGTAAAGTTATCAAAATGATAAAATTGAAATAAATCGGTATTGCTGTTATCGGATATATGTAGACCACTTATCGCGTTGAGTAGATTAGTTTGTGGCTAAGGAAACCTCACATGGAACGTTTATGTGCCCAACATTGGGTGGCAGGTACGAGCAAATCAGGATGTGTCTCGTGGTGTTGTTGTGACGAACTCACAGTGTGTGTCATGGTGGTGTTGTTGTGAGGGACTCACAGAGTGTGTCGTGGTGTTGTTGTGACGGACTCACAGAGTGTGTCGTGGTGTTGTTGTGACGGACTCACAGAGTATGTTATGGTGGTGTTGTGACTGACTCACAGAGTGTGTCATGGTGTTGTTGTGACGGACTCACAGAGTGTGTCATGGTAGTGTTGTGACGGACTCAGATTGTGTCGTGGTGTTGTTGTGACGGAAAAACAGAGCATGCTAGGGAAGACTGAGATAAAATTTTCTTCTAAGAGAATAGGTGGACCTGCTGGGACAATCGCATGTGAAGGGATCAACGTAGATCTTCTGTCCAGGGCATGCGGGTGTGCATGGAAATGAATTGGCTCACAGACTGGCTGGACAGGCTGAAATACAAGGCAGGCTGAGAATGAAAGGCAGGCTGAAATACAAGGCAGGCTGAGAATGGACAAGGAGGACATTGCGAAGGCCGTTTTGAAAAGGATTAGGAGAAGGAATGGATGGACAAAATGCATTTACAGAGACTAATGACGTTAAGACAGAGGAAGGATGCTGGCAGTAAATCTGAACTTTGTGGGAGAAAACGTATAATCAACAACCAACATTTGACAGGAACTATTAGTAGACAAACACTTCAGTTGATGTTGGGGTGAAGCATGTATAGGACTGTCCTGAAAATGACGATGCCGGATTCTGATTTCTGAAGAACAAGGAATAGTACGCCCTCTGCTGGAAAGATTTCTGTGGGACTTTCAGGGCATACTGTATAACAGTTTGTTTTTTCCTAACCTTATCATGATATCAGGCCCCCTCTCCCATCAACCTTATTATGATTACAGACCCCTTCTCCCATCAACCTTATCATGATTACAGGCCCCTTCTCCCATCAACCTTATTATGATTACAGATCCCTCCTTCCATCAACCTTATCATGATTACAGATCCCTCCTCCCATCAACCTTATCATGATTACAGATCCCTCCTCCCATCAACTTTGTTATAATTACAGGTCCCTCCTCCCCTCACCTCCATTCCAATGAATTCCCCAATATGTATCCGTACCCTCCATTCGCTGGACTGCAGAAGAGTGACAAGGTACGGAGAAGGTCACAGAATATGTCCATAGTTTGGGTCTTATTTACCTACAGATAGTTGCGAAAATAACAGCTTGAAAAAAAAAGATTTGTACATCTCGTCCTTCAAGGTTTATTCAACTAAACTTCTTGCGAATGTCGAAAGAAGGGGGGAGGGGGAAAGAAGATGAGGAAGAAGATTTGTGTTGCCATATTTAATTGTAGAAAACGACACGTGCTAGCCACAGACAGCTAGTGAGATCTTTTGTTATTTTTGTACGGTCAGGAATATGGAGTCCCCACACCCCGATCACGTGGTTCTATACCCTGGCAGGACCTCTGACAAATTTTGTAAGTTGGTGGAGCCCTTTCTTACCCCCCCCCCCACCCCCTGAAAAAATATCACGGGGGGAAGGGGGGCTATGGATACCCCCAGTTAAAAGAAGAGAACAAATATTGTAGGATTAAACCTCGAAAAAATCGTAGACAAAGCACTTTAGTGAGACGTGAGAGAAAGAAAAATCACAAGAGAATTACCTGGGATTCGAACACGGACTCCGGTAGGACGAGCAGCCGTCAAGCCACGAGAGAACAGCGTACTATCAACTTAACCAACTAGCACCCCATGAACAAGGAAAAAAGATAAAAATGGAAATAGCAGATGAACAGTTTGGATTTGTTGAAGTAAAGGGAACACACAATGCCATTTTTTCGAGGTTTAATCCTACAATATTTGTTCTCTTACTTTACCGTACCAGAACCTCGTAGTTTCCAGTTAAAAGAACACTGGTACGGTATGAGAGAAAGTTGCCAGGTTTGGCTGGTGTCTCTAGTGAGGTGTGTTTGTTCTGGATGACGGCCTCCCCGAGAGGCAGCGCGAGAGATAATATTGTGAGGTAGAGGGCGCTCTGTGGAAGAGTGGAAAACTGTTTAGTCAAGTACCCGTTGATAACAAGAGCACTTGAGGACTTCGAATTTTCCAGAACAAAGAACCAGGAAAAAAAAACACTTACAAGTCTCGGGAGCTAACAGTGTGCCGTTGTACGCTGGTGGGCCTCGAAGGGCCCACAAGTCTGCCGCAGAAGTTTGTTTGTTTGTTTGTTTGTTTGTTTGTTTGTTTGTTTTTTTCGGAGGGTCGGGGAAAATAAACGAATTTTATTCGGTTTTAAATGATGGAACCTGCTGTTAAAAACTTGAATGATAAGTCGTGGCAGTTTTGTGGGCTTGTTTGAGTCGTGGCAGTTTTGTGGGCTTGTTTGAGTCGTGGCAGTTTTGTGGGCTTGTTTGAGTCGTGGCAGTTTTGTGGGCTTGTTTGAGTCGTGGCAGTTTTGTGGGCTTGTTTGAGTCGTGGCAGTTTTGTGGGCTTGTTTGAGTCGTGGCAGTTTTGTGGGCTTGTTTGAGTCGTGGCAGTTTTCTGGGCTTGTTTGAGTCGTGGCAGTTTTGTGGGCTTGTTTGAGTCGTGGCAGTTTTCTGGGCTTGTTTGAGTCGTGGCAGTTTTCTGGGCTTGTTTGAGTCGTGGCAGTTTTCTGGGCTTGTTTGAGTCCTGGGTTGACGAGTGATAGCCCGCGTAACTCACTGAACACTTTTGTTCAGTTTCTGTTTGTCTCATTTGTTTATGTCGGCTGTGCGATTGTTATTTTACTCTTTTCTCCATATCTTTTGTTTTAGAAATGTCATCCATTCTTCTTATATCATCTCTTTGTGCTTCAGCGACGGAAAAATCATCTCGCAGAAGAGAACCCAAAACTCAGGCACCGCCATCTGGGACTTGAACCTGGGATATTTTGTTCATACGGCAGTCGTTTCACATCTAAGCTACCATTGAAAAGGAACTGCAAAATTTGTTGTTTATTTTTTTAAAATCCTTGCAGGTTATCATTTCTGCGCCTATAAAATGTATAATAGAAAACGTGCACCATGTAATCTTGATTAAAAAAAAAAAGCGTTTAACGCGTGTGCACGATATTTACTGGCTCCATCTACTCAGCGTCTGTCGTGCTGGAAAAAAATCTGCGGTTATATCCCTTTGATTGCGGCGCCAGCGTCCGCCCTCCTGGGGCAGTTGTTTATAGTTTTATGTTTGTACTCTGGATACATCTGGTTTGAATAATAATAATAATAATAATGATAATAATAATAATAATGATTATAGCAGCAGCAGTAGTAATAGTAGTAGTAGTAGTTCTAGTAGTAGTAGTAGTAAAAAAAAAATAAAACTAGTAGCAGTAGTAACAGCAGTAGCAGTAGCAGAAGTAGTAGTAGTAGTAGTAGCAGTAGTTGTAGCAGTAACAGTAGTAGCAGTAGTAGTAGCACTAGCAGTAGTAGTAGTAGTAGCAGTAGTAGTAGCAATAGCAAGACTCACCCTCATGTTAGCAGTTTAAGGAGTGTGATGTAAGAAAAGGATATTAGTTTTGTATCAAGCCAGTAATATACACTATTGACGAGATTCTTTGTCTGCCGCGCGTGGGGTGAAACTCCTCCCGGCCAATGAACAAACTGCGAAAAGCAATTAGGGTTGCCGTGCGGCACCGATGTGAAAATGTGATGGAACGGATAAAGTGAAGATTAATCGGTATGTTCAGTAGTCTCACGACGAGAACTACTCATACCACGGCACCTCCGCTCTAGAGGCCGGCCACGTCCGACATACACTCATTCTGGTGAAATATCCCTTTAACCGGCTTAACCCAGAGGTGACTACTCATGTCATGAATCCTCCGCTCTAGAGGTCGAATACGTCCTAAATGCGCCCATACTGGGATAATACGCCTAAACCAGCTTAACCCAAGGGTGAAACTTACTAGAGGATTCGTCCCCCTAGACAAAAGCTACGTCCTGGTCACAACTAGGAAGGGTAGCAGCACGACCACAAAATGCTGAAGTCCGAGACACCGGACCAGTGCAGTCTAGATAGGCAACCACCTCTCACCCGGCGGGGATGTGTGTGTATCCTAATCACGCTGAGGTTTTCCGGTGAGAAAGTCCAACACTGGACTAGATGGGCAACCACCTCTCACCCGGCGGGGATATACGGATATCCAAAACACGTCGAGGTTTTCCGGTGAGAAAGTCCAACTCTAGATTAAACTGGTGCAACGAAAACCACGGTATCACGCAATCCTGCTTCTGCAACCCACCGAGAATACAGGCACAAGCCCTGTGATACTCTGAACCTCACGTGGTCCTCTTGGGGATCTCTTGTGGCCCTCTCGGGGACCACAGGACCAATCAAGGACCACAGGAGTAAACTCAGTTGGATCATGGAGCGATCTTGGTGGTAGATGCGAACGAAGAAGAAGAAGCCAGTAATATAGTTCTATGCTTGTGAGATTTTGCACAGTAAATAAACGCATAGAACAAACTGAAGGTGACAGGGCGTTGTTGTGAAGAAAGATGTCAGCCTGGACAACCAGATCACATTAAAAAAAATTTTTTTTACAAAAATGAAGAAGCTGCAAAACAGCGACAACTGGCTACAACAAACACAGAAGGGCATTTGTGGCATGAAATTAGACATATCATTAGAATGACTGAAAGTAGACATATCATTAGAATGACTGAAAGTAGACATCATTAGAATGACTGAAATTAGACATCATTAGAATGACTGAAAGTAGACATCATTAGAATGACTGAAAGTAGACATCATTAGAATGACTGAAAGTAGACATCATTAGAATGATTGAAATTAGACATAGTCATGAGAAAGACTGAAATTTGAGAACTAGGTAATCTGGAAATCTCCAGTTGTGAAGAATATAATCGAGTCGAGAGGAAGGGGGATTGGGGGTGGGGGAAGAGAGAGGGAGGGAGAGAGAGAGAGAGAGAGAGAGAGAGAGATTCTGAATAGATTTAACAAGTGGCAAGGAAAATAACAGGTACACAACAAGAAAACATGATCGCTACAGTCTGTAGGAAAGGCAATTAACTGAATTAGAACTGATCGCCCTGAACTTGTCAGAATAGTACACCAGAAGAACTTCGTTTGAACAGTTTTTCTGCTCAACTTCTACTCCTAATATTCCAATGACAGAACTAATTACGCCTTTTCTCGATATAGTAACTCGTTTTAAACGGCTTGCAGCGGGCTAGAAGTTAACGTTGAAATCATTAGAGAAATGCAAGGAGCAGAATAAAAGAGCAGCAGAATATGCTAACAGGGTAAAGAAAAGTTTGGTGATTAAATCTCTTGTTCTTTGCTACAGTTAATTATCCTTTTCATTGTATTCCCCCTTGTGTTATGTTTAACTTAGGTGTGCACAATGTCTTGTACGTAGAAAGTGTGAGACTTGTGTGGTCGAGTAGGAAATAAAAACTTGCCTGGACTTTTCGAGAGAGAGGAAAAAAAAAATTTGTCAAGAGATTATGGTGAGATTTGGTAGCATGAAGTTGACTCGAGAATGATGGCTTGAGTAGTTAGTGGTTAGAACTGCGACTGTGTGTCGCGTGTAAGAATGTGTAGGTACGCAAGTAGTTGTTTGTTTCCTGTGGCGGTAACATTAGTTCTTAATTACGAGATGTGATTGATAAGTTCTCGGCATAAGGTACAACGGATTATTTGTGGACAACTTTTTTGGGTTCTTTCTCAACATAGTCGCAAATTTGTGCACTTAGTCCAGAGATCCTGGAGCATACGCATCCCTTCTTTGTATAAGTCAACATCTTGTGCTAGTAGAAAGTGGTCCACAGCATGAATGACGTCATCATTTGAAACAAATTTTGCGACCACTGAGCTCCTTTTTGAGTTTGGTAAACAGGTAATAGTCCGAAGGGGCCAAATCTGGGGAATAAGGAGGATGTTCAAGAAGCTGGAAGCAGCATTCATGAATGGCAGCCATTGCCACCACCGACTTGTGAACTGGAGCATTGTCTTGATGAAAGATGACTCCTCTCGTCAATTTCCCTCGACGCTTTTCCTTCAATTTGACCCGCAGTTACTTCACAAGATTAGCGTAATAGGTCCCGGTGACCGTTCTGCCCTTCTGACGATAGTCTACCAATAGCACACCTTCTTCACTTTGCCTGCAGACAGAACCACTCTTGCTTTCTTTGGAGGTGGGGATCCATGATGTTTCCGCTGCTTTGACTGTTCTTTGGTTTGTGGTTGAAAATGATGAACCAAAGTCTCATCCATAGTCACAAATTGTTGAATAAACTTTTCAGGATCTGCAGAAAAATGGGCAAGATTGTCTCTTGACATGTTGAGACGCTGTCGTTTGTGATCAGCTCCAAGAAATTTCGGGACCCATCGAGCAGAGACCTTTGTCATTTGAAGATCATTGTGATTAATGGCATGAACACGTTCTTGGGAGATGCCTAACTCAGTAGCAGTGTACCGCTCAGTTAATAGTCGATCCTCCATTATCATGTCATGGATTCTGCCGGTGATTTCATCGGTGGTTACCGTTCTTGGTCTTCCTGGATAGGGATCATCTTTCAGACTCTCCCTTCCATGTTTGAATTGAGCTACCCATTTCTTCACTGTGCTGTAAGAAGGGGCACTCTCCCTTAGAGTCTCTACCATATCTTCATGGATCTCCTTCGAAGATAAGCCCTTGATGCAGAGATAGCGATTGACTGCTCGATTAGAAATTTTATCCATTTTCTCAATTTCTGCCACCCCTTACCACTTCAGTAGCCTGTAAAAAAAATTGGATGCAGTTAATTTCTTGAAACTTGGTGTTTAATCTTACATTAACCTGATCTACAAAAGCACATAATATAAAAAACTGTGCTTCAAGTATTTGTACTTTATGCCGAGAACTTATCAATCACCCCTCGTGAAGTTAACCTCGTGAAGTTAACCACCCGGAAATCTTGTTCTTCACGTGATGCTGCATAGTTTAATTTGTTACTTGACATATTTTCGCAATGTCGACTATTTTCATCATCATCATGTGTCGTATCTGTGTGAGAACGGCGTTGACTTCTTCAGTGGCCTTCATATGGCACGTTACTGTTGGTGTCCTGTGGTGTCAGCTTGTATGTGCATTGTGATTAGCATATGCATATTCGATTATCGTCATCATCATCACGTTCACAAGCGAAGACACTCTTATATAAGGCTGACAGACCCTAACTTGTGCCACCACGAGCTCCTGCTGTACTGTCTTGTATTCTACTTTCAGGTGGATCCTTGCAGCATTGCTGGGAGGGACGGCCGCATCAGAGAAGGAGATCAGATTGTACAGGTAAAACCACCCATCTGTTCCCTCTTACCTCTCTTTATTCTACCTTCCTCCATTTGTATTCTATATGCGCATAACTTAGGAGTAGTTCAAGTTTAACTTTGTATTACAGGACCAGGTTTTGCTAACCTTAGAGAGAAAACAGCTCTCGTTTATGCTCATACCCGTGTTAAATTACAAATATACGTGCAACAGGATGTTAGTCCGGGCGCTAACTTTTGCCATGAGCTTTAAAAAGCACTTTGTTTTTTCAGATTCTGATATAACATCTGAAATCATCGGCGCTTGAACTACAGAGTCCAAGAACTACGGTTTTTTTTTTTTTTAGCCTTTCGTGCAAATGCATTCAAAATTTCTTTCCTCTCGAATCCCATCCTGTTTGTGACAACTCGCTTCCCTGGAAAAGATGTAGATTTGGCATGGGAAACATCATCAGGTATGAGAGTAAATATAATGAAACCTTGTCAGGAAAGAAAACGAAAGGAGATGCAGTTTTGGCAGGTGAGAAACAACCCGCACAAAGACATATTAGAACGAAGTATTTTATAGCTTGCCTGGAGGAGAAAAAATGGGAGACAACTCACTTTAGACGTGGGAGAAAGAAAATGACCAGCAAGGGAATGTGACTGCGGACTCCCCAGAAAGACCAAGCAACAAGCCAGATGATTTACTGATTTACAGTATATTCGCAGGTTATTCTATACATTCATTCATTCATTTGCATGTCCCCTGCGGAACTTTGTCTCCCAAAACAGCACTCTTGTGAGCCTCTCGGTTGTGAGCAAGATGGCCTGCTGCTGATGCATCCATTTGCAAATCATCAACGATGTCTTGCATCCATCTTCACCTTCTATACAAACAGATGATTTTTTGTTTCATTGATATTCCCCAGTGGAGATATATCATTTCTTGATTGATATTCCCAATGCAGATAGATAATTGATTGATTGATTGATATTACCACTAGAGATAGATTGTTTATTGATGAATATTTCCAATACAAATAAATGACTTATGTATTGATATTTCCCAGTGCAGGTATTTCATTTCTTGATTGATGTTCCCAATACAGATATAACTTGGTTGTTTTTTATTCCCGGGTTATTTTATACAGATCTATTGGTTGATATTCCTCAGTGCATGTAATAGTCATTGATTTATATTCTCAGTATCTATAGATGATTTATTGATTGTATTCCTGACAGATAAACGGCGTTGATGTGAGAAGCAGATCGGAAGCGATTTCTTTGTTTTCTGGTCACGGGACGGACATCTCCCTAACCGTGGCCAGGGCTCAGTTGCAGGTGTGTTTATTTGTTTGTTCTTATGTTCTCTTGTTGCTTCGAAATCAAGACAATATTTATGTTTATTTGTTTGTTCTTATGTTCTCTTGTTGCTTCGAAATCAAGACAATATTTATGTTTATTTGTTTGTTCTTATGTTCTCTTGTTGCTTCGAAATCAAGAAAACATTTGTGTTTATTTGTTTGTTCTTATGTTCTCTTGTTGCTTCGAAATCAAGAAAATATTTGTGGTTATTTGTTCTTATGTTCTCTTATTGCTTCGAAATCAAGAAAATATTTGTGGTTATTTGTTCTTATGTTCTCTTATTGCTTCGAAATCAAGAAAACATTTGTGTTTATTTATTTGTTCTTATGTTCTCTTGTTGCTTCGAAATCGAGAAAACATTTGTGTTTATTTATTTGTTCTTATGTTCTCTTGTTGCTTCGAAATCGAGAAAACATTTGTGTTTATTTGTTTGTTCTTATGTTCTCTTGTTGCTTCGAAATTAAGAAAACATTTGTGTTTATTTGTTCTTATGTTCTCCTGTTGCTTTAAAATCAAGAAAACATTTGTGTTTATTTGTTTGTTCTTATGTTCTCATGTTGCTTCGAAATCGAGAAAACATTTGTGTTTACTTGTTTGTTATTTTGTTGCTTCGAGATTAAGAAAACGAAGTGAAGGACGGGGACAAAACTGCTAGCCACGAAAGCTACGTCTGGACGTTTCTTAGCCACGAAAGCTACGTCTGGACGTTTCTTAGCCGCGAAAGCAACGTCTGGACGTTTCTTAGTCGCGAAAGCTAGAGCTGGACGTTTCTTAGCCACGAAAGCTAGGGATGGAAGTTTTTTAGCCACGAAAGCTAGGGCTGGAAGTTTTTTAGCTACGAAAGCTACAGCTGGAAGTTTCTTAGCCACGAAAGCTAGGGCTGGAAGTTTCTTAGCCACGAAAGCTACTGCTGGAACTTTCTTAAGTCTTCATTTAGAAGTTACCTTTTTTTTTCATTTTTTGCGCTTCAACTTTTGAGTGTTTTGCGTGTCATTTTATTTCGTGTTGTATTTGTTTGTATGTTTCATATATAGTTTTATTTATTTTCTGCTGTTTTCTGATACTTTAGTTTATACGAAACATTTATGTTTGTCTGGCACGAAGTTTCGTGAATTATTCTGTTTTCAGTTTTCTTTTTTGTAATAACTTTATTCAACCGAAACCGAAGTCGGAATGTGGTAGCCCATAATTTATTTAGCTCTCGCGATTATTTAGCATCTTCTGACACTTTTTTTGTTTATGAAATGCTCGATCCCTTATCTTTCCTTTTGGAACCGTGCCAAATTGAACAATAAAACTGAATCATTTCGTTTCAGTGCGCATTTCTCTGTCACTTTTGTAGAAAATGTTTTTTATTTTCGTTTGCCTCTCTCTCTCCCAGCGTTTTGTTTAGCAACGCCCCCCCCCCCTCCCCTCCCCCATCGGTTTCTGCAGTTGTGGATCAAGACGCCTCTCATCCTCTAGCTGTGGTATAACTCTGTTAAGTTAACAGTTTCCTAGACAAGAAAAACAAAGCAAGACAAGCGTGACACGGGGTGAACAAACGAACCAACTTAATCCAATCCAAGATTATTATCTTCACACTTCGTGGCTTCACTACGGCTGGGTCGGGCGCGGGTTGAAATGAAAACCCACGCACTTTGATGTTGTAACGGACACTGCTGTGACAATTGCTAATATCTCCGGAGCTGTGATTTCAGCCAATTAAAACAACGGGAAGGCTATCACGTGATTTTCATAGCCAACAAGATTCGGGTAACCAGTTTGTGGGCTTCCGTATTATACAGCGAATGTTTGTAATTATTTTGCTCGCTTGTCTTAGTTTGTAATTGCGTCGCCAGGGACGCTTTCAGTTCTTTAGTGTCTTCCCTTTGGTTGCCGTCGGAGTTGCCTAAATTAAATTTGAATAAACCCATTTCTGGATTCATCTGGAGTGAAATCTGATATGAGTTTCAAAAGAATTATTTATCTGTATTTCAAAATAGAAACGAAATTAGATGAATTTGTACTTTGTCGCAATCTGCGTGCTTGAAAAAGCCAAGATTGACAGATTCGGGCAGAAAGAAACAGTCGATAATGCTCGAAACACGAAGTCATTAAACAGCGCCAGGAATATCAAAGGAGAAAGTAATGTATCATGAGGCCTAAAAACTGACAGACAGTCCAAAATGGCAGCATGTATTGCACAAGAAATAGGTCTGTCGTGTAAATTAAACGCACGATTTTAAAATGGCATTTTGGACAAAAATATTTCTAGCCGTCATCACCTGCGTTCGTTAGGAGCTCCATCCGGCCAGAAATCTGTCAGCGAAGCGATCTCACTACGGCACGTCCGCGAGACCTCATTTCCACCCATGGCCATTATCAGCCTCTCCCTGACCTTCCAGGGAAGAATATTTCCCCCCAAATGCCTTACCCACTCAGTTTCAGCTACTTAACACCGCTTTACCTGGTCCCCCCCAGATGTCAGTCTTTATCAACCACACCCCACAATTTCCTCATCGCACCGCCCCAGTACCAGATAAATCTTAGATAAAATGGATGATCGTTCCCTTCTCCGTTTAGAGGATAATCGTCATTAACCCATTAAATCCAGCTTTCGTTTTTTTTTTTCGGAAATCCTCTTCTAAAATACGCGGACGCGTGAAAGGTAGGCACATTCCGATATCTATTTATCATATCACATCAGATTAGGCGGCTGAATAAAGGCCTATTTTTGCGGAGTCTTTGTTCAAAGTTAACACCGCTGAACTCTTGGAACTCCTTTTCTTCTGTAATAGTAACATTTCACATTCCATCAAGCCAAGCTTTCTTTCTCTGAATGATCTCCCTTCCTTCCGTCTTACTTCCTTTGTAACCTTCCCTTTTTTTTTGGGGGGGGGGGTAATCAGCGTTTGGCAACAGGTTGTTTCATGGCCCTAAATGCTTTTTGTGTCCTAATTTTTTTTTTTCGTATATCACCTACTTACGTCCTGGACTCAGTTCTAATATATGGATATCCGAAAATCTTTTATTTTGAACATATTAACATATTTTTGTCTGTGTAAATTTATGTTTCCTGTATAATATGTGCCCTCCCAAAGCGAGTTTGCAACACAGAGAGGGGTGCTTGTCTAAATCCCATCATTGGCTTATGTGATTCATCGCTAAATACGCACGGCCTGTAACATTGTGCCCTCTGACCTCCTCCTGACCTTTCGGGGGGGGGGGCGGAGGGTGAGTTGCGCGGCATCTCCCTACACCAGTTCCCATTTCGTTGTATTTCTAATCAACGCCATGTCCGCAGCCGTGCATGACCTTTTTTTTTTAAGTGATAGCTGGTTCTGACAGTAGACTAGTAACACCCTCCCCTCCCTGCCCCCCCCCCCCTCCAAACAATACCTTGCCGCCTGGTTTATTTGTAGCTGTGGTCCAGACCGCCCCTTAGTTTACAACGTGACTTCTTTGATGTCGGCTCACACTACCATGTACTGTTTGCATCTGCTATTTGTACTGTTAACTAGCGCTGAGTGTAGGCGGCGACCTCACACGAGAAGGATGTTAGGTCCAGTCTTAACCTGGAGTAAATGAAACGTCTTTTCTTGCGTTGTTTATAATGTACAACTTTGTTGTGTTTTTTTTTTGTCTTTCCTGTATTGCTTATCTGTCTGTCTGTCAATCTGTGTCTGTCCGTCTATCCGTCCATGTCTGTGTATTTCAGATTCAAATAAATAAATAAATGTTTTAAAAAAACCGAGTTAGTGGTGAGAGGCAGGGGCTCACACAGAAGTTGCAACACATCAAAACTGCATTCTGAAACAAAAAAAGATGGAAATCTTGACAAGTAGGTGAGAGTATTTAAATCCTTCATGCCAGTAAGTTAGACTTTCATATCAGAGTTGACGAAACAGCTGATTTACGAGAGAAACTGGCGTCGATGCCTGCGTGAACCACAAAGAAAAAGAAACTTATCAAAGTGTTCTTATTTTGAAGAACGATGATAACATTTTAGGGGGGGGGGGGCACCTGTAGGGATCTTCACTCATTTTTACTGGCCAGTTTCAGATTTGGATCTTCAGAAAGCAAACTACCAAGACCCCGTGCAGTTGTCTTATAAAAGCAACGCAGAAGGCTCATACAGACCCTAATATGACATGCAACGCACAAAATATTTTGTGTAGCAGTGTATATAAAACTCGGTATATAGATATACCAAAGGATAGGCGTTTATAGAAAACCCTTGTGGAAGCCCCATGTGCCCTGGGCACTTAAAGTTCAGAGAGAGAGAGAGAGAGAGAGAGAGGTACACAAAGCCACTTTTGCGGTAAAGTTGTGATACAAATAATTATTATAGAGTTTTTAAATCGCAGGAAATATGAATTTTCGTTAACGTTTTTTTTTAAGACAGTTATAACTTTCGGATTATATTTGATTCTGGATGTATGTTTTTGTATGATTAAGGCGAAGGCCGAAACGTCACAGATGTGTACTCTATTAATGAGTGAAGTTATTTATATCTTTGTGAAGTGTTCTGATTATTACATAAGGCATGTACAGTACTACTACACTATATGGAAGCGAATCCTGGTCACTAACAAAAACAACAACGGGAGCATTAGAGGCAATTGAAATGTGGTTCCTACGAAGAATGTTAAGAATAGAATGGACAGTCAAAGTTAACAAATAAAGAATGCCCAAGGAAAGCCATTGAGAAACGAACATTAATAAATACACTACTGGGGGGACAGTCCGGGTTCATTGGTCGTATATTGCGAAGAGGGATAGAAAATATCCTGACAACAGGGAAAATAGGAGGTAGGAAAGGAAAAGGACCAAGAGCGAAAATCTTAGATTACTTGACAGAATGGTATGAGAGAGGCGCAACGACAGAACTGACGAATAACACGAAAGATCGGAAACTGGAGAAACATGGTCGTCGACGGCTTCAGGTATGGCACATGATGATGATGTATAGATGTGAGACAGTTGGAACTGTCAGATTATCAACAGAAAGAAAATCGTTTGAAGACTTCTTCACCCAATAAAGTCAGAGCGTATAACACCAGAATAAAAGCCGCCAGATGACACATTTGAAAGAGAAAGAGCTAGAGGACGACAGCGATATTAATGAGCATAAAGAAAGAGATAGACAAGATTTGGACTGTGAAAACACGAGACAGAGCAAGTTGGCGGGGCTTACCTGCTTAAAGGGAGACTGCATACTATGATGGTGATGATATAGTGATGGTGATGAAAGACAAGAACATGATGCCTGACTGGGATAAAAACATCACCGTGGGATCAGATACAACATAACGCTAGGCAGTATGCCTTGTATTAGACTCCCGACATTAGTCCACAACTGCTACTACATGTTACTGCACCGGAAGTAGACAGTTAAAAGAATTAACACTGACTTTATTCCTTGTTTATAGCTAGGCATAGAAAGAATAACAGTCACCTGGTTTTTTTATGTGCGACTTTTGATGGCTAGACCATAGAAAGAATAACAGTTATAACTATTGATGGCTAGACCATAGAAAGAATAGCAGTTATGACTGCTGATGGCTAGACCATAGAAAGAATAGCAGTTATGACTGTTGATGGCTAGACCACAGCATCTGGACAACATGACCTATCTCCTTTGAAGTATCTGAACGTTTTCAGATCTCTTTCAGGTGTCTTGTTCAGGAAGGGCTCTCATTTATCTTGCTGATACTGGCCGAGACCTTTGACCTGGAGACTGTCTTCGCGCAGTCTCATAAAAACTGAATTTCCTTCTTTCTTTGGCGCCTCTGATGTATGCACAAAAGGTCGGAAGGAGGATCGTTCTCTTTTCTGTGCTCGTTGGTCGTTCGTTCATTGGCTTGGTGGAGTTGCTTGTGCTCGCCTCTTGCAGTCAGCGGCGAAGACGGAGGATGGGGCAGTATAAAAGGGAGTGGCTTTCCTGTAGTGGACACTACTGGGCGCAGGTAGAGGCGTTAGCACCTAGCACACACACGCACACAGAAAGGGTTTGTTATAAAACTAAAGTTTTATTTCGATCACTGAGTTTTGTCTTGTCCAAAAATATGAGTTTTTTCTGTAAGCAGTGACATGTGTCACGACACAGTAGTGTGCTGACAAGTCATATGAGATGTGTTGCGAGTGTTTTTTTGTTTGTTTGTTTTATAATTTTCTTTAAAACTGACGATTTTTGTAAAATTCGGAGTTTAAGAATTTTTTGTCCACTCTAGAACAAAATGAAAGTAAGCAGTTTATGTTATTCGGACTTCCGTAATCAAGCCTTTGTGAAACGTAAGAGGCTTAGCGTTACCTAGAGCTCCCTCACATTTGCACGCCAGGCCCTTGTTTTAAGCTTCGGGTAACAGATTCAGTTCACTTTACTTAAACACATATCAGTACCTGTTACTCCTAGCAATTACAAATTGTTTTATGACTTTCCACAATGAACAAGACAGCGTAGCAGATGGACAAATATTTGAAACTTTAATCGATACTGCAGCCATGGACATTTCCTCTCTTTATGCCGGTGAAAGGAGAATAGAAGTTCAGTTCATAGCGGAGTACTTAAGAGATCTACAGTGCAACAGTTTAATGTCGTAGTAAGTGCTCGGAGATGAATAGATTTTTTTCCCTCCCCTGCAGAACGTAAATAGAATTAAGAGCTAGACGTTCCGGATGTCATAAAACGTAACACGTGCCGATGCAGACATTTTATGTTTCTTACAAATTTTTTTACGCATTTTATATAGCGTCCTTTCTGGACGATGTTTCTACTGGCGTTCGCCACTACATGGCCTGGATTGTTTCTTCTTCTACTACCACCACTACTACTACTACCACTACTGTTACTAATACTATTACTACTATTACTAATACTACTACTGTTACTAATACTATTACTAATACCACTAATACTATTACTAATACTAATACTACTATTATTTTTTTACTGTTATTATTACTACTATTACTAATAGTATTACTAATATTAATACTACTATTGCTAATACTAATATTACTATTACTAATACTAATAATACTACTACTATTACTAATAATAATAATACTACTACTATTACTAATACTAATAATACTACTACTACTGCTAATACTAATATTACTATTACTAATACTAATAATACTACTACTGTTACTAATAATAATAATACTACTACTATTACTAAAACTAATTCCCCTGGGAACAACTGTGTTAAGAGCACACTTATCTTAACATAGTGTTTGTGAGACAGGGAACATAGATCTGTTTGCTTAAAAACTCTGACCTACCTCTGTAGCCCAGAAACTTGTAGCAATCAACACTAATTGTAATTGTAATTGTTATTTTTGCAAAATGTAATGTCAGGTTGGTGGACGGATGGGGACATGGAGATCTCTGGCGGGGATGAGGGAAGTCTGGTGTGAAAACAAAGTTTTGGCCAGGCCAGCCACACTGTCTTCATGGCAGTCCGAGCAAGACCACAGTCTGCCCTAGCAAGGAAAGGTGCTGAAGTCGGAGTTACCCAGCCAAAAGGCGCATCGCAAAAATCAGGGTAACACGCATTATCGCTAATGAAATGTCTATATCTACAGTTTTCAAACATGGTGCTCGCCCTGTGAAGACTAACCAGGCAGGTGCAGTGCCGGGCCCCCTGCCTCGAAAGGGTCCACCCAATGCTACTGGAGGTCCTCTCAGTTCGTCTTGTGGAGTCAGGAGACATGAGAGTACAGCTACTGGCCAAAAAATACAACAGAAGAAAACAGCCAAAAAGCAAGAACTTAAAATAATGCAGTGGAATGCTGAGGGTGTCAGCAGTGTTAGAGATGGCTATAGCAAAAAGGTTGAACTAGAGAACATACTTTTTGCAGAGCAGGTAAGTATATGCTGCATACAGGAGACACACCTAACCAAAGATGCCGCCTTTAAAATCAGAGGCTACCAGTGTTTTAGATCAGACCGACAGGACAGAAGAAAAGGAGGAGTACTCACACTTGTTAAGAATAACATCAGCGCATGTCAGGTGGGAGTGTACATGGAAGGAGCCGAATACCAGATGATCCATCTAAAAAGTAGTAATACAGATTTCCACCTCCTTAACTATTACTGTCCTAATGACCGCCCACTTGCTTTAGGAACAATCCCACACAAAGAGAGACTGATGGTCTGTGGTGATTTTAACAGTCATTCCCAGAGCTGGGGCTATGACCACATAGACAAGAGAGGAGAGGAAGTTGAGAGCTGGCAGGATGATAATGGACTTCTCCTGATCAACCAGCCAATGGATGCCCCAACATTTTACTCAAGGGCTTGGCATACAAAATCAACACCAGATCTGGCATTCCACTCTCCAGATCTGAAGTGGAACATTACACGTGAAGTTGGAAAACAACTTGGAGGTAGCGACCATCGACCAGTCTTCCTGACAATAGAAAATGAACTCCTTAACACCAGTAACCCTCTCCCCAGATGGAACTATAAAAAAGCAAACTGGACAATGTACAGACATCGTACAGGTATCCTGGTGGGACAGCTGTCCATAGAAGGTAAGGATATTAACAGCATAGTGAAGGAATTCAATGCTTGTATCCTTCAGGCTGCTCGTGAAACCATTCCCAGAGGAGCTCGCAGGGACTATAAACCATACTGGTCTAGTGAGCTGGGAAAACTCCATGATGACGTGGAAGCAGCTCGAAAGCAAGCAGAAAATAGACCATGCCAAGAACACCACAATAATTACCAACATTCTAAGGCCAAATTTCAGAGAGCAAAGCTGCAAGCCAGACGGGAAAGTTGGAGAGAGAAAACAGAGTCCCTAAACTTTGAAAAGGATGGAAGGAAACTGTGGAAACTAATCAAACAGTTAAATGATGAGAGTACTGGAAGAAGTACAAAGATTACACTAATAGAGGATGGGAAAACTCTTACAGGTAAGCAGGTAGCAGATCACTTTGCTCGCATGTTTGCACAGGACTGCAACATTGATATCCATCCAGAGAAGGAGCGTACAGTGCGCATCGAGCCACAGAAAGAGGAGGAACAAGTCAGAAAAGTGGAGGTCATGGATGCACCAATCACACGCAGTGAGTTAGATCTAGCAGTTAGTAAACTGAAACCAAGGAAATCACCAGGACCTGATGGAGTGTCCAATGAAATGATCAAGAACCTGGGAATGGCAGCAATGGGAAAGCTGTTGGATATTTTCAATATGTGCTGGAGCACAGGTAAGTTACCTCAAATCTGGAAGGAAGCAAGCATGGTACCACTGCTAAAACCAGGGAAAAACAGTGATACTGCCTCCAGCTACAGGCCAATCAGTCTCACTAGCTGCCTATGCAAAACGATGGAACGCATCATTGACCTGAGGCTAAAATGGTACCTAGAAAGTGAAAACCTTCTCGTTCCACAACAAGCAGGATTTAGGCAGTACTACAGTACGGAAGATCAAGTGACCTATCTCTCTCAAGAGATTGAGGATGCATTCCAAGAGAAAAACCTTGTACTAGCAGCGTGGATAGACCTGAAGAAAGCCTTTGATAAAGTATGGAAAAAAGGTCTGTTGTGGAAACTAAGAAACTGCAATGTGAATGGAAGACTGTACAACTGGATAAAGTCCTATTTACACAATAGAAGAGCTAGAGTAGTAATGGATGGACACAAAAGCCAGAAAGTACTTCTGCGACATGGTGTACCACAAGGAGGAGTCCTTTCGCCTACACTATTCCTTGTATTCATTAATGACCTGGTCAAGGAACTTCCCTATGGAATCAAAGCAGCACTGTATGCAGATGATCTGGTCATGTGGTGTACAGATGAATATGCGACAGTTGCTACACAGAGACTCCAAAGAGCAGCAGACATCTTGACATCATGGACAAACAAATGGTGTGTAAGTATCAACACAGAGAAATCAAGCACCACTCTATTCACCCTCTCATCAAAACAGAAAGCAGGTAAGATCTTTGTAAATGAAATACCCTTAAGGATGGACAACCAACCCACTTACTTAGGAGTGACTCTTGACTCAAAACTGACTTAGAAGCAACACATCAACAGTGCAGAAGCAAAAGCCAGAAGAAAACTAGCCATATTAAGAAAATTGAGTGGGACCACATGGGGAGCTAGTGAAAGAATCCTCAAGAACGTATATCAGCAAAGTATTCTACCACATTTAGAATATGGCTCAACATCTTGGTGCACAGCATCAAACACTACGCTGCATAATCTAGACAAGGTTCAAAATCAGTCACTACGGATTATCACAGGTGCCATGAGGTCCACACCAATAGTAGAAATGCAGAAAATAGTTGGTGTTCAACCGCTAAAGGAACGTAGAGACACAAAGGTCATGACCATGGGAGAAAAATTCCTTAGCTCTGTAAGCCATCCCCTGAAGGAGAGATTCAATAACTTGGCATTAGGACGGCTTAAAAGAAGCAGCTTCATTCATCAGGCCAAGCGTATGCGTAAGCTGATACCTGACCTTCCAACTGTAGTCACTCCATTATCATCTGTACCAGAGCATACACCATGGAAAGAAGCAGATTATACACAAATAACTATTCAGACTGAAGTGAAAGGTGTGCAGAATGGTGAGATGCAGAGCAGTCTTGTAAGATCAACAGCCACACTTAGTGTTCTAGATGACAAATATCCATGTGACACCTGGATACGTGTGTATACAGATGGATCTGCACATAATGCCATAAAAAATGGTGGGTCAGGAGCATATATTGAATATCCAAACAACACCATTGACAAGATTTCCATACCCACTGGTAAATACTGCAACAACTTTGATGCAGAAGTTAGGGCAATTATTGCTGCAGTTGAAAAACTAGACTCCAGAATTGATACATGTCCTGTAGTAATTCTCACAGATGCAAGATCAGTACTGGAGGCTCTTCAGTGCAACAAACTACCAGACCTTAAGGATGCCTTGTCAAAAATTGGCTTACAACATGGAGTCACTTTGCAATGGATTCCCTCCCACTGTGGGATACCAGGCAATGAGAAAGCTGACCATCTGGCCAAAGAGGGCACTGAAATGGAGCAACCAGACATACCAGTCACCTATAATCAGAAGAAAAGCATGATAAAAACCTACAGGAAGCCACAAACACCACCACATGATGACTATCACATGCTAAACAGAAAGGAACAAGTCACCATCTTCCGTCTCCGAACAGGACACAGCCGACTCCGAAGTCATATGTATACAAAGTTTAAGGTTGGTACTACTAATCTATGTACATGTGCCCAGGTGCCCCAAACCGTGGAACATATCCTCCAGAACTGCATCAACTACGAGACACTGAGAAATAATTACTGGCCCAGTGAAACCACTAAAGAAGATAAGCTCTATGGTTCCATACATGAGTTACAAAAAACAGTGAAATTTATCCAAGAGACAGGACTGCAGATATAGACAGACAGTGCGAACGAAGAAGAAGAAGAAGAAGACTAAAACTAATAATACTACTGCTACTAATACTAATGATACTACTACTATTACTAATATTAATAATACTACTACTAATACTTAGTCTCCCTGGAACTGCGAGCTGGTGCTCTTTGCAGCCGATGCTGTGAAAATGTTGAGGCACAGCATCGTGTTGGCTTGAGAACAGATTATGGCGGCTGGTTTTTTTTCTCAGTCTTTGAGTGGAGTTAAAAAAGCAAGGGGTTGTGCAGTGCTTCTTTAGCAGACTCCACCACCATGGGGACTATGGCGTTCCCTCTCCCGTTTGCCAGGCCAGGCCTGTTACTGGTGGAGCCACCGGAGAGGTGGCCAGGGTTGTGGTCAACTGACGCTAGAATGTCAGATATGGGTCCTGTGTAGTTGACTGCTAGACCGGACAACGTCCTTACCCCTGAGAGAGAGAGAGAGAGGAGAGAGAGAGTACGAACCAAACCCATTACCCGCCAGGGCGAGCAACTGCTTAGTTTTGAGAAGGCACCCCTCTAACCACTGAACCATGTTTCCTCAGAGTGGTTTCTGTCTCATTTCAGTGCGACGATGGTTTCATGGAGGAGCCCAGCGTGGTCCTGGACGACTTGCACATGGATCTGCTGGAGAAGCAGCATCATGATAACATGCAGTTTATGGCCTCCATGCTAGCGCGGGTGAGTAAGATGATCATTTTATGCACTTTGTAAATAAATTTATAAGCGAATTTATAAATACGTTTATAAATGAATTTATAAATAGATTTATAAATGAATTGCTTATTACTTCTTGTTCATCCTTCGCCCACAGAAGGGCTTTGGTTGCGTTCTGTCGCGGTTATGCATCGTTCGATTCAACACCACCAACTTCGGCTCGGCGTATTCGATCCATATTCACTTGGCCAGACAACTTGTCTCTTTCCAGGGGCACTATTTAATGATTTCTTTGTTTAGAAGTTTGTGATGGAATGTCAACACCCCACTCATGTATGAAGCCAGTTGTATGCTCAGCCGTAAAAATGGCAGAAAGAAGCATAGGGGACAAAAAATGCGAATAGAAGAAACGAGAGAGTGACCTCAAAAACACACCTAACACTCCCGAAAATAGATGTTAACAATCTGAGATCTGTATTTAGGCTTCATGAATCCCCATCACACAGATCGCTGATTTACATACCCAGGTCGACCCAAACATAAACAAAGTATTTTGAAATGCCAAGTTTAAAATTTGCGAGATTCTTCTCAGTCAGTCATTCTATAATTGTGAACTGGTGCTTTTGTAAACTTGGAATCAGCATCGAAATGGAACGGATTACCAAATAATGGAAGGATTTTAGAAGTATTTTGCTATGAATTTAGATAGAATCGCTTCTTGCCGGACTGTCCACATTCCATATTACCCCTTCTGAAAAAAAGGTAATCTAATAAATTTCATAAAATGAGATCGAGTAGTTCCTCGTGTATGTGCAGACTGTGTTATAGTTCTGATGTCAACTCTACAGAATGCTCCGTTCTCCTACATATCAGCTGCAGGACCTGCGTTGTCTTCTTTACTTCTCATACGAAAGTGTTGATATCGAAGAGCTTGGAAATAGACTACTCCATGTAGAAAAAACGAATTATTGGAAATATTAAATGGAAGGATTCGCCACACTTTCATGTTGAATTCGCCACAAGTAAAGACCAGTTTACCGATGCCTGTCATAATCAGTTAACTTTCTTGATATGTTACATTTCGACATCCTGTTTCCCTTTTCGCTGAAGCCTTGTGAGCCCCCCCTCCCCCAGTTTTCTTAAATTGTATATTACTGTAGCTCCAGCATTCTCCTCACAGCCGAGATCTCACATGTCCAGCAAGCACGTACATTTCCAAGCTTTAGTTATTTTCGCACCTGGCGTAGTCTGCACATTCTCACCTGAAGCCAGCCTGGTCGAGAGAGAGAGAGAGAGAGAGAGAGAGAGAGATGTAAATTTAGACGTAGAAAACCCTTTAGGAAGGTTTGAGTGACGGAGTACAGGTGAGCAGCTTTTTGTGTGTCCGCCAATAGCTGATAATTACTGTATGTAAATGCTCATAAAGACCATATTTTTGTTTTAAAAAAGGTCACGTGATCTCACTAAAGCTGTAACAAATTAATCGTGTCCGAGAAAAAAAACTTCCAGCCCGGTGCTGAGTGCACAGAAAAGTGTCTGCAGGCACTCCTCCGGGCGTTTATTTTAAGCAACAACTCTGACCACAACCAAAGAGATAGAAGGGACAAAAGCGAGAGGCAGATCTGAGCCAAGAAATCCTAAGAGAAGGAACGTGGAGCAAGCAGATTTTTGTTATAACCAGGGGACAGAAATGTGTTATAACCAGGGGGCAGAAGTGTTATAACCAGGGGGCAGAAGTGTGTTATAACCAGGGGACAGAAGTGAGTGGAGACCAGTATCTGAAGCAGTGAGCCTTGGAAGCATGGAATGCCAGAGAGAGAGAGAGAGATAGAGAGAGAGAGAGAGCAGATAAGACGAGATAACAGGAAATTAAAAAAGGGGGAGGGGGCGAATTTCAGGCTCCACAGAGAACTTTTACCTCCCCCTTATTGTGCCTTTACGATGATGAGGATGTTGAACTACAAATGTAAAAGTATCTGTAATACTTGAGACACTACTTGTGCCTTCCCTAATACTCGAGACACTACTTCTGCCTTCCCTAATACTTGAGACACTACTTCTGCCTTCCCTAATACTTGAGACACTACTTCTGCCTTCCCTAATACTTGAGACACTACTTCTGCCTTCCTTAATACAACTCTTCTACCCATGTCTAGTACTGGATGCACTAATTCAAACCACCTTCATACCTGATACTGTATGTCTACTTTCACCAGCAGTGGGCACAGTATGTCTATTTTCACCAGCACTGGACACAGTATGTCTACATTCCCTATTTACTATCTCTTATCCTTGCCAACCAATTTCCTGGTGAGCTCATCTCTTTGTTTTTATCAGCTTTTTCTTCTAGTCTGTCACTGTTTTTAATCAGCTTTTTCTTCTAGTCTGTCACTGTTTTTATGAGCTTTTTCTTCTAGTCTGTCACTGTTTTTAATCAGCTTTTTCTTCTAGTCTGTCACTGTTTTTATCAGCTTTTTCTTCTAGTCTGTCACTGTTTTTATCAGCTTTTTCTTCTAGTCTGTCACTGTTTTTATCAGCTTTTTCTTCTAGTCTGTCACTGTTTTTAATCAGCTTTTTCTTCTAGTCTGTCACTGTTTTTAATCAGCTTTTTCTTCTAGTCTGTCATCATCCGTCCACCTCCTGAGTCTTTTATTTTTAACTTCATATAAAGAACCAACTTTGAATTATCTCTTTTGAAAGAATATATTCCCATAATCTTTCATTATCTCTTTGAAAGAACGAATTCCCAGAACTTTGAATTATCTCTTTGAAGGAATAAGACCTAGACTTTGAATTATGTTTCAGTGCTTGGCTTTTATGCTAACTGGGTTTTTTCCTATCTGCCAGATCCTGTCTTATCAAGCTTGCTCGGGCGTCATAAACTGTGGTGTATCTTTACTATCTGACAACTCTGTGGGGGGAGATCCCTGGATATCGGGGGTGGGGGGGGGCCGGCAAAGATGATGACGCTGCGGTTAAGACACGATTATCCGGGGGCCAGCGGTTTAGAGCTAGCCAAGACCCTAACTTAATCTCTTACTGGCGCTCTTTGAAGTAGTCTGTCCCACTCTTTCAGTTCACCAACAAGCAGGACTCAGGGAGTAGTTTTGTAAGCCCGCACGGAATTCTTCCACACCAGCTCCACCACCCGCTTATCTTTGTTCTCTTCCGCTCCAGACCCACCCTTAAAACAGGCAAAACCCTCCAGGTCCTAGCAGGCCAATGCGCCAGGCGAATCTCCCACCTCTTACGAGGCTTAGTAAAGAAAACACGGCCTGCCCACATTCTCTCCCGTCACTGATGTAGTATGTGTTAGCCATATCTTTCTCCAGCTATGGAAGTTCTGTTAGCCATATCTTTCTCCAGCTATGGAAGTTCTGTTTGTATGTCTCGTCCCATGTCATCACTATTGTATACAGTGTGGTGCGTTAAGCTGTGCCCTACGCACTCCATCCGTATCTATCAGCGGTCATTTCTTTCTTCTCATTGTCTGGTGTCTAACATTATGTCACTCGCTTTGTCATTTTCTTTGGGTTATCTATCCTGGGTTTCTTTTCCTAGGGATATCTCGATATGGAATCTCCTTAATCACTTCCAAGATAGCACCTCCAGTCTCTCTCAAATTTCTCTTTGGACAATGTCGTCGCCCGTTTCAACGCCCCTTTTATCTATCAATTATCGTCTATGGCGTACCGGAGTCTGGGGTGCTAGACTTGACGTTTGTTTTAATAAGGTTACCCACTGCACTGTAATCTAGAAGCTCCATCAAACAGTTGCTGAAATACTGGATTCCACTTACAACCCACTTTGTGTTCATTGTTCCTCTCTCACGGCAGGCCCACCCACGGGCACGACAGGGCAAACGTCGGCCGGGGGTGGGCTTGCGGACGCCTGTCTTTCAGCATTACACTTCAGATACAAGACACTCATTATCGTATGTATGTCACTGTTATTTGAGAGTTCCCCTTGGGTGCAGGAATTAAGGACCACTTTTATTTTGTGTTGTTTTTCATTCAAACACACTCATACATATAACTGAAGAACATCGGGGACAGGGTTTGAAGTGAACTTGCTGCCCTCAGATAACTCGACATTCTATTTTATCTACGCAAGCTGTTCACACAATATGGTAAACGTATAAGTCCGTAAATCCAAAGTTCGTACAAAAAAAAAAATTAATCACGTCCACTATTTGTGATGGCCAGATTATATAGAAAGAACGCAAGAAAGTCGACAGACCAAGAACTCTGATATAAACATGAAGTGTGCAAGATTATGAGACAAATTAAGGCAAATACCTAGAGACAATTATAAAGAGAAGACCGGTAGCCGAGCGAACGAACGAACTTTTTGTTTTCAAAGGGTAATAAATTTGGCAGAGTACCCCCTCAAACATTCTGACATTCATCAACCAACTCTTGTTCTGAATCAGCAGTTCTTAGTCTTTTATTGGTCGTGGACCCCATCCCTGGCCTGAGAACACATGTGAACATCATCCCTGGCATGAGAACACATGTGAATATCATCCCTGGCCTGAGAACACATGTAAACATCATCCCTGGCATGAGAACACATGTGAATATCATCCCTGGCCTGAGAACACATGTAAACATCATCCCTGGCATGAGAACACATGTGAATATCATCCCTGGCCTGAGAACACATGTAAACATCATCCCTGGCATGAGAACACATGTGAATATCATCCCTGGCCTGAGAACACATGTAAACATCATCCCTGGCATGAGAACACATGTGAATATCATCCCTGGCCTGAGAACACATGTGAACATCATCCCTGGTCAGAGAACACATTTGAACATCATCCCTGGCATGAGAACACATGTGAACATCATCCCTGGCCTGAGAACATATGTGAACATCATCCCTGGTCAGAGAACACATTTGAACATCATCCTTGGCCTGAGAACACATGCGGACCCCATCCCTGGCCTGAGAACAAACGTGGACCCCATCTCTGGCCTGAGAATACATGTGAACATCATCCCTAGACTGAGAACACATGTGGAGTCAATCCCTGGCCTGAGAACACATGTGGACCCCATCCCTGGCATGAGAACACACGTGAACATCATCCATGGACTGAGAACACATGTGGACCCCATCTGTGGCTTGAGAACACGTGGTCCTCAATCCTGGCCTGAGAACACATGTGGACCCTATCTGTGGCTTGAGAACACGTGGTCCTCAATCCTGGCCTGAGAACACATGTGGACCCCATCTGTGGCTTGAGAACACGTGGTCCTCAATCCTGGCCTGAGAACACATGTGGACCCCATCTGTGGCTTGAGAACACGTGGTCCTCAATCCTGGCCTGAGAACACATGTGGACCCCATCTGTGGCTTGAGAACACGTGGTCCTCAATCCTGGCCTGAGAACACATGTGGACCCTATCCCTGGCAGGAGAATACGTGTGGCCCTCTCACTAGAAATGAAGCGATAAATAGAACACAGATGATGCAAGATTTTTTTTTAATCGAGCCATTCCATTTGCTGGTCCATGGGCCCTCAAAAATCCTTCCTTGGATCTCCTGGGAGTCCATGGATCCAAGTTTAAGAACCATTGTTGTAAAACACTCATTCGACACCAATTTAGTACTAGTGCAGTGTAACTGTAAATAACGATAACTATTAAATGAGATAAATGGAGATAGGTGGTATTTGCATCAATACGCCTTAAGGGCTTGGATTGAGAGAGAGAGAGAGAGAGATGTGGAGCATGTATGTGGAAAATGTATTCAAGTGCCATGCCGCGTGGCGTAGGCGATCATTTCTTTCCACATTTCCCTGTCTTTAGACTTGATTATGAGATCCACCGGTGACTTTCTTCCTAGCCACACTGACAGCCCATCCAGTAACTTCTCTCTCTGTCTTCCTCTGTCTCTTCTTCCTTCAGTTTTTCCAGTTGCCACAGTGTGTTCCAATTTTCCTCTTCTCAGGAAATGTCCTATAAATCTCGCTTGTCTGCCTCTGATCTTTGCTATAATTTGCTTTTTAACTTCAGCCTTTCTTAAGACTTCTTCACTGGTTTTCTTGGCTGTCCATGGTACCTTCAACATCCTTCTTATAAACCACATCTCCGTGGCCTCCATTTCTCGCTTTACTCTCTTATTCATAGACCATGCTTCACATTCATAAAACAAAATTGGCTCGATGTAACATTTAAGTACTCGGAATCATGTTTCCATTGATATGGATCTGTTGCACAAGATGTGTCTCATTGTCTGGAATGCTGACTTGGCTTGAGCACATCTGCTTTTTATTTCGCTGTGACATTTTCCATCAGTTGTTATAATCGTTCCCAAGTACTTGAATCTATCAACTTGTTTCAGACTTGTGCCATCGATGGTAATGTTACATTTTGGTGTTATTCTTTTCTTTGAGATGACCATCACTTCAGTCTTCTTTTTGTCCGAGGTGAAACCTTTACTTTTACTTTCACGAACCACAACATCCGGGAGAGCCTGTAGCTCCCCTTCACTTTTAGCAATCGGAACTGTGCCGTCTACATATCTTAAGTTGTTATGGTTGTACCTGCCAATTGATATTCCTGGCATGTTCTCTATATTTCTCATTATGTTTCTGCTGTACAAAGAGAAGAGGTCAGGAGATAAAACACATCCTTGTCTCACTCTCAATTTTATGTCTTGGAATGCTCCTATTTGGTTCTTGACCCTCATTGCTGCTGATTGCTGCCAGTATATGTTTTTGATAAATTTCAGATCTTTCCCATCTATGTTGCTGTCTTCCAGCATTCTTATAACTTCTGTGTGTCTCACTTTATCAAATGCTTTACAGAAGTCTATGAAGCATAAGCATAGGTCTATCTTTACTTCTATTGACCTCGCCATCAATGTTCTTATTATATATATGGCGTTACGTGTACATTTTCCTTCAACGAAGCCGCACTGCTCTTCAGCGATTTCTGGTTTTATTTTGCTCCTGACTCTTCTCATAACAATACGAAGTAGGATTTTGGTAACATGGCTCATAAGACTAATGTTTCGATGGTCTTTACAGTCAACTGCACCTTGTTTCTTTGGTAGGGCAATGAAAATTGATTGCAAAAGGTCTGATGGGACATGGTTACTGTTATAGATGTCATTCAACAATCTGGTAATTATTTCTATGCTAAGTTCTCCTAATGCTTCCAATTCTTCCTTGGTGATTTTATCTGGCCCCGATGCTTTGTTGTTTTTCATGTGATTGATGGCTTCTTCCACTTCTGCTTTTAATATGGGAGGGTAAAGGTGACCCTGTCATGCCTTGGAGGCACATAGGGATATGGTGTTAGTGCCCATATTTTCCTTGACCTGTCAGCACACTAGAGGGTGATATGGTCAGTATCACGCCTGGCTGCCTTGCCTTCCCCAACTCCAGAAGAAGTCGGGTACCCATTTCTACAGCTGGGTGACTGGGGTGCCGTCGGCCGGAATCGAACCCCCGACCTTCGCCATGAGAGACCAGTTCACTAACCACTTCGCCACTCAGACACCCTTTTAATATGGGAGGCCCTTCATTATTATTTCGTATATCTATTTCGCTTCTATTGTCCTCATAGAGTTCTCTAATGTACTCGCTCCATCTTGCCATTATTTCATTTCTGTCCATTACTGTATCCCCCTCGTTTGACTTCAGGCAACCAGTCTTGTAGTATGTCCTTTTGTTTGTTAACTCTTTTATTTGTTTGTACATCTCTTTTATTTGTTTGTACATATCTCTTGTGTTTCCATGATGGTGTGTCTCTATTTCATTACATTTCTTATTTAGTCACTCTTCTTTAGCTTTATTGCATTTGTGCTTTATTTCTTTATTTATTTTGTTATATTCATCTTTATCGCTCTTAAGACTTCTCCGATCCATTAGTTGCAAAATTTCTTCTGTCATCCACCCCTGTTTATACCCTACATGAGTTGAAGAAAAAAAAGTCCATGTGGCAGCTGGATACAAAATTAGCGCCAGCAAGCTCCTCTTTAATGATACTTTAAATTAGTATTTATTTACTTGTGTCATTTTTACTGTTATGTGTGTCATTTTTACTGTTATGTGTGTCATTTTTACTGTTATGTGTGTCATTTTTACTGCATCTTACCAATGTTTATTTGAAGTTAACACATCTTCAAAATCTAAAATTAAAAGTGCCCATTCCACTCGCTCGTCCAGCGTATATTTTGTATATGTCTGCGGGTGGGTAAACGGAGAGAGAGAGAGAGAGAGAGAGAGAGAGAGAGAGAGAGAAAGAGAGAGAGAGAGAGAGAGAGATGCATTAGATTTTCCTGCTGTTTGGTCTCCGTTCTTTCTTGACCTGCAAGTTTCCACATTTCTGTACCATTTCCCCCCGATTCCCCCGCGCACCTGTCGCTGGGTGCTGATACAAGAAAGATAACCGATGATTTACAATCATATTCTTGCTTTGAAGCGCGATGATTTGCCCTTTGATGGAACCCGCTTCCCGATGAAGATCTAGAGACGTTCGTTACTTTAACACTTTCACTTCTGAATTAATTTCGGTGCTCTGCCAGAATACACTCAATTGGAAGGCAGTTACTCAGTAATTTAAAAATTTAGGTTGGATTAAAATTTGTGCTACTTTTCATCTCATTCAGACTTTGCCTAAATATTGCTCTGAGCATTGATTTATACAGGTGTGCAAGATCTACCAACCCTCCCAGTGTTATTTTCGAATGAAAGAGTTAAAGTGTCCTAATGCTGACTTATATTCGCTGGCAGATGCTTGCTTATACAGAAAACGTGGGCATATTTTATAGCATTTATAGAGTTTCAGTGTTATATTATCGCTGGATATCACGGGGTTTTGGGGAAGCAAAGATGATGACGCTGCAGTGTAGACACGATTAACGGGGCCAGCGGTTTAGAGCTAGTCAAGACCCTAACTTAATCTCTTACTGGCGCTCTCTGCGATAGTCTGGCCCACTCTTACAGTTCACTAAGAACCGGGACTCCGAGAGTAATTTTGTAAGCCCCCACAGAATTCCTCCACACCACCTCCACCACCCGCTTATCTTTGTTCTCATCCACTCTGGGCCCACCCTTAAAACACGCAAAACCCTCAAAGCGCCGCCTGACTAATGCGCCGGGTGGATCCTCCTTCTCATGGGACATGGCCTGTCATCATTCTTTCCTGTCATCGATGTAGTAACTGTTAGCCATATCTTTCACCAGGCATAAAACTTCTTTTTTTGGATGTCCCATCTCATGTTATCAACTTCCTTTCTTCTACTTGTTTCTCAATATTATATTAATTTCCTTGTTCTCCCCCTTTTTTTTAAACCCCAAAGTCAGTGCTTCTTATCCTTGTAATGACGCAGTGTTTACACAAATGAGTTTGACGTAAAGAAATTTGAGCTGAAAATGAGGAAGACTTTAACTTCTAGAAGCAGATGAAGTATAGTTCTTTGTAGCAAGCTCATATGATTGTTTAAAAGTTCATATAAGTAAAATATTCTAAAACTTGTGCTATGATATCCCCCCCCCTCTCTCGCACACACACACACACACACTCTCTCTCACACACACACATACACACTCTCTCTCACGCACGCACGCACGCACACACACACTCTCTCTCACGCACGCACGCACACACACACTCTCTCTCTCACGCACACACACACACACACTCTCTCTCTCACGCACACACACACACTCTCTCTCTCACGCACACAGACACACACACACTCTCTCTTTCACACACATACACTCTCTCTCTCACGCACACACACACACACACACTCTCTCTCTCACGCACACACATACACTCTCTCTCTCACGCACACACACACACTCTCTCTCACGCACACACACACTCTTTCACGCACACACACACACTCTCTCTCTCACGCGCACACACACACACTCTCTCTCTCATGCACACACACACACACTCTTTCTCTCTCTCTCTCTGTCGCGAAATAAATGTTTGAAGAAAAAAAATGCGTAGGTTTATTCAGATCACTTTTTGGAGTTGGGAGTCTATACCAGACAAGCAGCAGAAATGCCTACAGACACAGCCAGCTTGGTTATATTATCTGTTGTTAGTAAAATTTGAATTGTGGCCCTTCGTAAAGAGTTGGCAGTCACAAGAGTAAAATTTGAATTGTGGCCCTTTGTAAAGAGTTGGCAGTCAGCCACAGTACTGGTCGACCATATTGTGCTGAACACTTCCACACTAGTTCTGTCAGCTTGTTCCTTTAGTCATCTTGTGGCAGGCATGCTTTTCTGAAGTGAATTACCTTTCATGATGATGCTTTTCTCTTTGCCAGCACTTGTTATAGAGGTGTGGAAGTCCCAAGATGGCGGCCAGGTTTTTCCCTTGACGTCTTTGTTCTTTTCTTGCAGCTTATAGTTGTCACAGGGCACCCACTGACATGTTTTCTTACATGGACTGATCAGGAAAAATGTAGTCTGCGGTTCATGGCTTTCCTAAATTCTGGGATATAGGTTAGTGCTAAGAGCAACTTTGACAAGCGTCAGAAGCCTTATAAATCAGGTTTGCCAATTTTGGTAGGAGACCAGGACTTTAAAAATATGTGTGGAGACAGATCATGTGCCTGCGGCCCCCCCCCCCAAATATTGTGGATGATATGGGGTTGGGGAAGAAGGCTAGATGAGTAAGAAAGTTACAAACTATTAAATTTATCGTTGCTGAAATTATACTTCTAAATGGCTTTTTAAGAAAATTGGAAAATGGTCTTCATATAAGGACACAAGTAATGTTTCTGACATTTAAATCAGCAGTATATTCAAATATAATCCTCTCATCTTACCAGTATATTCAAATATAATCTCTTATCTTACCAGTATGTTCAAATATAATCCTCTAATCTTACCAGTATATTCAAATATAATCCTCTCATCTTACCAGTATATTCAAATATAATCCTCTCATCTTACCAGTATATTCAAATATAATCCTCTCATCTTACCAGTATATTCAAATATAATCCTCTCAGATGCACAGCTTCAGAAATAGTTCCATAACTGAATTATTACTATGTGCCATGCCAGATAGCATTGGTAATCATGCTCTTCCATCCTGTGTGGTCTTTGGTGTTTCAGAATTAATTCACATGCATTTCTTTTTCCATGAGAGATGAAAGATCTCTGTGGTAAAACTGGTTCTGGTATTAAAAGTAGATAGAGGTGTATGGTTCAGATTTACAAAACGACAAAGGAGATGAGAAACTTGCACAATTTCCTCATTTCCTTTCTCATTCTTTTGCCATGCCACAAGTGTCCAGTCCACCGAGATATTTTTCTCTTGGCCTTCCTCTCTTCTTTTTTCCCTTGAAATTTTCCAGTCAGTACTAAGTTGATGATCTGGAAATGAATGCAACAACAGCAGGCCATCTTGCTCACAACCGAGAGGCCTACAGGAGTGCTGTTTGGGAGGCAAAGTTCCGCAAGGGACATGCAAATGAATGAATGAATGAACTAAGTTCTTCACCTTCTGTTTTCTCACGATGTGTCCAAGAAATTTGGACTGTCTTTAAATGAAGTATAATAATGCATGCCTAAAATGGATAACTGAAGTGTTAGGTAACCATTTTTCAACTTGGGTTTATTTAAACCTGCGTCATCTGGGTTAGAACGTGAGAAGTTAACTCACTGTTTGCTGTGCTTCTCTTAGTGCTTAGAACACAAAAAAATATATAGTTTATTTTCACATATTTCGTAAGTTATGTTTTCTTTAGTCACAAACTGTTGCTGGATTCGTGACGTGAATGTTTTTTTTTTTTTTTTTCAAACATGTAATTTTTAGCACCACATTGACGAAGAAGGTGGTACCACTGATACAGCAACCACCGAGAACTCATCCCAGAAACATGAGAAGGACAGTGGGGTTGGGCGTACGGATGAAAGCACTCGGAATGAGGAGAGCTCGGAGCAGGTGAGCAGGACCTCAAAATATGGGTTACCTTCTTTGATTGGACCTACATTATTACATGGCAATAGATCTTTCTCTGAAAGTATTGTTATAATTTAATGTCATATTAATATGTTATAGCTTCCATTGATGATACAGCTCTTACTCTACTTCATCACAGAGAAAGAGAGAGAGAGAGAAATAGAGAGTCTGAAGGAGGAGAAGGGATAAAGAATGGAGGATTTATGGAGATGTCTGACAAAACTAAAGAGATAAAGAATGGAGGGTTTTGCAGAAATGTCTGATGAAACTAAAGAGACAAAGAATGGAGGGTTTACAGAGATGTCTTGCAAAACTAAAGAGATAAAGAATGGAGGCTTTGCAGAGATGTCTGATGAAACTAAAGAGATAAAGAATGGAGGCTTTGTAGAGATGTCTGATGAAACTAAAGAGATAAAGAATGGAGGGTTTACATAGATGTCTGATGAAACTAATATGGTGCCTGTGTACCAGCTAGAGAAAACTCTGTCAGCTTTTTCTCAAATGAGCTTCCTTTAGGTTTAAAATATTTAAACCATGCTGCCCTAATATTTAAACCATGTTGTCCTAATATTTAAACCATGCTGCCCTCTTCCAACAAGAAATATAAAGCAGTCATTTTTAAAACTGCCTTTCATGTTTTTGCTAGCTATTTTCTAGTAAGAATATTCACTTGTTTATCAAATAAGTATAAATGTATTCTATTCCTCAGATATTCTCATTCAGCATTTTGATTTTTCTCAAATGTTTTCTTTCTTCATAGGATACCTTTGACTCAGAAAGTCTAATCACACCTCCAGCAACAACTGGCAAAATGCGTCACCTCAGCAATGACAGCTTCATGTCAAGTGACATTTCTGGTGATATGTGTACGAGATTCCGTGACATGTTAGATTATCGCTACGGAGGTTCTGGAAACACACCTAGAAGAGGTGATGGTCGGAAAGATTCAGAAAGCAGCCTTGAACGAGAACTGGCACTTTTAAACAAAGAAATGGAAGAAATTCAGGTATTCAGAGTGGATGAGAGCAAGTCAGATTATAATAGTGAGAAAGGATGAGAGCAAGTCAGATTATAATAGTGAGAAAGGATGAGAGCAAGTCAGATTATAATAGAAAGAAAGGACGAGAGAAAATCATATTATAATAGAAAGTAAGGATGAGAGAAAGTCATATTATAATAGAAAGTAAGGATGAGAGAAAGTCATATTATAATAGAAAGTAAGGATGAGAGAAAGTCATATTATAATAGAAAGTAAGGATGAGAGAAAGTCATATTATAATAGAAAGTAAGGATGAGAGAAAGTCATATTATAATAGAAAGAAAGGATGAGAGCAGTCAGATTATAATAGAAAGAAAGGATGAGAGCAAATTAGATTATAATAGTGAGAAAAGATGAGAACAAGTCAGATTATAATAGTGATAGCATGCAGGCCCGTCTGACATTCAGCCCTTTGTCATACATCTTTCACTCTATTCCAGACATTCTACAAATATGCTGTTATGTAACAAACATAGTTAACATTGAAGCTGAGAGACATAAAATAATATATAACATTTGTTATCTGAGAAAAGACGAGAACAAGTCAGATTATAATAGTGAGAAAGGATGAAAGCCAGTCAGATTAGAACATTGAGAAAGAGTGAGAAAGAAAATAAATGAAAGAGAAAGCATGTAAGATAATGTCAGCTTACAGCATGGACTGAAGGATCAGCAACATCATCCCATTTAATTTTCAGCATTTTTACTGTTTTTTAATCTTCAGTTTTTATGAGAAAATATCAGCATGCTAGGTACTCTTATGTAGTTTCGGAACCACAACATTGTTATGAATCAAGTTTTTTTGTGTTGCTTCATGGTTTCTACTTTAGGCTTCAAATCCTTATAAAGTTTACATATGGACAACTTGAATCCATAGAGCATAAGCCATTATAAAGATCATAAAGCAACAATATACTTAGAAACTCTTTGTTCCAAAGCATCAGCCATATTAGGAACTAGAGAAATGTGAAGAATAAGAAACATCTATTGCAGTTTTTCTGCAGGAAGGGAGATGGAAAATACCTGAAGAGAAAGATTTACTGAAAGTGGTCCTAACATGTGAGAAATTTGTTAATACAGATATTGATGTCATGTTTTTCCTTCATTCCTAGGTTGAATGCCAGGACTTAGTTGAAAATCACATGCGAGAACAGCAACGTATGGCTTTGCTTGGCTACACCGAGTCATTTCTTCGAGGAGACACCCAGAGGAGCACCCGCATCGTACCACGCATGGGTACCCGGTTAGAGTACTCAAAGCACTCTGTAGAATCAGCTCTTGCCCGCAAACCAGCTCCAGTTGGTGCAGGCAGCCCCAGCCACTCTGGGACAAACGGTGCCCAAAATGTTGGCAGTAATGCTACAAACATTCACACAGCCAGTTCAAAAGGCTACACCACTAGCAATGGTTCCATAATCGCATCTTCTGTGTCTTCAACAATGTTGTCCACCCGAGGAGTGAACTCTGACTTCACATCAAACACACACACAACTTCAAGCTCAAATACCAGCACAGGTATATGTGATAAGGACAAAGACCCTTGGACAACCACAAGTGCATACAATACAGGTGAATCATGTCGAAGTACACCGCTAACACTGGAACTAAATCCAGCTTCTGATGAACATTATGAACAGCTTGGACAGAATGGATCGATGCTCTGCCTGGCAACACCTTCCGTTTGTTCATCAGGTCTAGTTACCAGTGACACGGAAAAACAGACTCAAACTCCGACAAAGCCCAGAGACTATTCCAGCGAGGACAGTGGTCATGGGCATCACAGGGAATCCAGCTCATCTCATACTATCAAAGCCATGAGCATCACAGAGAATGTGAAGGGTGGCATAACCCAGCAGGCTCAGATGGGAGAACCGCTGCAGGATTTGTATCTTCACTGTGCTGATGTCATGTACACAAACCGAGCAAACCTGCAGCATACAATTGCTGTCCAACAGAAGCTGTTTCAGCAGCAGCTGGAGCAGCAGGCCCGACTTCGTGGTCACATAAACTCACCAGGACATTCGGTCCCTGGCACTGTTACTGATGCCGTTGGAGACGGTGCCACGAAAAAAAGCCCCGGACAGACGGCGCCTTCTGATAGTGGTCAAATGGAATGGGTGGTCAAGCGTCGACCAGATGGTACTCGTTACATCACCCGTCGGCCGGTCCGCAGCAAACTGTTGAAGGAAAGGGCCAAGAAAATCAGCGAAGAGAGATGTGGCATGACCACAGATGATGATGCAATGTCTGAAATGAAGACCGGTCGATATTGGTCAAAAGAAGACCGAAAGCGCCATCTCGAAAAGGCTAAAGATTATAAAAGAAAGAAAGAACTGTTTGCCAAAGCAAAGATGGAAACGCTGAAGGAGATAGAAGAGAAAAAGGAAGTGAACATCGTTGAGCTGAGTCACAGAAAAATGATGAAGCATAAAGGCAAAAAAGTGTTTGATAATTTCACAACAGTGAAGGAGATGCTAGCCCATGGTAACAAAGTCAGTGATGGAAAGACATACAACCCCCTGCTATCAGTTACAACTGTTTAATGATGTAATCACAATTTAAATAATTTCACATTGTCAGTCTCAGTTCTTCATTATACAGAGCAAAAATTGTGAAATAACTGTCTTTGACCACATAACCAGCCCACGTTAGTTCTGTCGGCTTTCTTTAGACCATTCATGATATCTGCTATTTTTTTTTGGAAATAAATACAGGGTGTCCAAAAAAAAAGAATACTGGAGTTTATACTACTAATCTTTTATTATATGAACTGCCTATTCATCAGAACTGCTGACGGCATAGATTTATCACTCCAAGCTTCTTTCTTAATGCTATGTTGCACATTTGTAATGGATTTCATTTTTGCAGACCACACACAAACAGCATATTTTCATATGGTAACATCGTAAATGAGTGATCTTTATGTTTTTTAACAGACATATCGCAGCGCTGTTGTTGCCACCACCTGCTTATAAATCAGCTCAAATCTCTGAAGTTGTTTTTCAGATATTCTTTACATGTTTAAGAGGTTTCACTGATCCACCAGTGTACTCTTTATATTTGAAATTGCTTTATAGTTGCTCTTTACAGTTTGTTCATTGATAACATTAACCTGGCCTAGAAGTCATTTTTTTTTCTGTTGTATGTATCACCCACATATACACAGTTAATGGTTTACATTTCAACATGCCAGTTATACTTCAGATCCACAGACATATTCTGTATTGATGTGTCTATGACAATCACTAAGAACCAATGTTTAGAGCTCAACGGCTTTAACATCTTGTTATGATAAGTAGCCTAAGGGACCTTGGATTTTGTTTATGAGTTAGTATAGGTTCATTGTTTCCTTCTAGCTAAATTCTACAAAACTGAAGGTTTTGTTCTGAGCTAGAAAAGTGTCCTGGAAAATATAATGTGCATAAAATGCAGCATGCCATACAGTCTAGACTTTTGTAAGTAACTTCACTGAAAATGTAGCAAGCCTTACAGTCAACACTTTCAGAATTAACTTTCTTCTTACATCTTACATCCTTCCCGTGCTGCTAAATGTCACATAGGGCTCGCATAGTTGTTTGCCAGGTTTTCCTGTTCTCGGTGAGTCTTTCAACTTCATCAAGGGATATTATGCCCACTAAACTGGCTTCTCCTAACATTGTCCTCTTTAGAGTTTCACGTAATCAACCTCTTTTTCTTCAGCCTGGTGTGCTCCACTTGATAGCTTGTTTTTGTATTCTCTGACTATTAAAAAGCCTTTAGTAGTGTCATAAAATGTTACACTATTTGAGACTAAAAAGGAACAGCTTTATTCATTAATGAGCACATTCACATGTATGGAACATTTTGACTGAGTGTGTGTTCTCAATCAGAGACACTAACACTTTGGCAGATAACAGACAGTCAGTGCTGTATTGTGCACTATAATAATCAATCATTTTCTTGTAAAAGCAAGTTTTGTAAAGCTGTGCTACATTTCCAGAGCTTCTCGGAGACAGTGACTAAATAATGAAAAAAAGTTAATGAGAGAAAATAGACCGTTGTTAGAAAGTATATTGACCTTTGTTTGAGAAGTATCAGATTAAAAATGCACATGATAATGTTATATATAGGGAGAAAGTCCAACTCTAGACTAAACTGGTGCAATGAAAACCACAGTGTCACGCAATCCCGCTTCTGAGACCCACCAAGAATACAGGCTCAAGCCCTGCGATACTCTGAACCTCTTGTGGTCCTCTCGGGGATCTCGTGTGGTCCTTTCAGGGACCGTGGGACTTGATGAGGACCACAGGCATAAATTCAGTAGGATCACAGGGCGGTCTTGGTGGTAGAAGTGAATGAAGAAGAAGAAGTTATATATGGGGAGAAAAGTTGTGCAGACCAAGACAGACAATGAATGTAATAAAACTGTGGGTAATTGCTCTAATCTTCTCTTGTGAAGGAGGATATCACATGGTGCATGCACTCTATAGCATGAGTGAGAATTCAGACAGTGGAATTTGTGAAATTTGAGGAAGAATCCACACCCTTCAATCTGAATAGCCACTTCAGTATTGAAGACACCACACCTTATTTTTGTGTAAGTGAAAGGTTAAATTATGACAGTCAGTGCTGGGAATAAAGTCCAAAGTAAAACTGAAGAACTACAGTTTAGAAGAAGGAGATGAATTTAAAATCTTGATGGAAAACATTGTCATTGCCAGAATGGAAAATGAAAATGACATTGAAGAATGATAGGAAAAAAACTTTTGTCACTAGAGATCATCCATTTTTAGAAAGGCAGAGCTCAACATTTACAAATCTCTGTCTGTATAGTTCTTCAGTGTGTCTCAAAGTGAAGGAAGACGCAAGAAAACTGAAAAAAATATTCAGGCTGATAGATTATGGAAACAAGACACTTCTGGAGTCACTGGGCAGGCAGGTGACTCTCCAAGAAGGAATTTCAAGTCTCATTTTCAATAAATAACAACTGGTAAAAGATTTATAATGATACAAAAATCCTTTTAGGATGATAATTTAATATATAGGGGAGGATTTGGGGGCAGCCTGGGTTGAAAGGGAGGATTGGGACATGAGAATGACTGCTCCAGAGGTTATCAACAGAAGAGAAGTAAATGAAAGCAACAGTACAATTTAGATCAAGTGGGAATGAATGAAGCAGGCACTAGAAGTGCATTAGAAAAACAAGACATTTTCTTAAAGAATTTAAAGCAACAAAAATATTTATATCAAGAGACATAAACTGCACTGAAAATGGAACTTGAGGGAGTACCTGAAAGGAAATGAGCAAAGGGAAGACAACATATAGGTGGGTTTACAATATAAAAGGATGGGCTGGAATCGTCTTGGTGGATGTACCATGAAACAGGTGGCTTTGGAAATCCATTGCAGCCAGGTTTCTATGTGGAGATGGCATAAGGTGATGTATATTTTGGGAAAAGACAAATCTGTGGAAAATTTGGAGCAAATCCAAAAAGAAAAGGTTTTGAATGTAGGATGTTTCTATGTGCCTTATGTTGTGAAAGAGGCTGAGGAGATGGTAACAGAAGCATTGCAAACAACGGCATACAGTTCACATAATGCTCGTACCATCAGATGTTATTTGATTAATACTTTGTTTTCCTTCCACCTGATCACTGTTTACAGATGTCAGTTTTTTTCTTAAATCATGAAACAGTCAGAAGAACAAAATGTGGCTGCAAAATTTTGAATTGCCATTTAAATTCTTGAATACAGCCATTTTAAAATTCCTGAGTTTTAAATGAACTCAGATAAGATGAAACAAGTTACATGTTGGTGAATTTTAATTGAAGAATATGTGTACCACATGCTGTAAACTGTTACAGTAGCATAAGAGTATTCAACTAGACCAGTGGTTCCCAAAGTAGGCTGTGCTGTCCACCATGGGATGGTGGGATGGCCAGGAAGGCAAGGATGGTGAAGGAATGGGGAGTGACAAGTGCATCAGAACCAGCTGAGGTGTGAGTTTGTTTGTTTATGAGTTTGTATGTGTGTGTATTTGAGGCGCTAAGGATGCAGTCTGGAAGGCAAGGGGTGCACAGCTGAAAAAGTTTGAGAATAACTGTACTAGACTTTCCTGTGTGCACAAACTTTATGAATCAGTGATAGACAAGGGACACCACTGCAATATTTGACAGTGTATGATCAGTTAAATGAAATAGTTAAATGAATTGACATTGTTAAATGAAATGAAATACTGGTAGATATATAATTTTTTTATGTGGGTATTATATGGACATCTACTAGAAAGAACTGCATTATCTCTTAATTTTTTTAAAAAGTGTACTCAATTTTAACTTACTTTTAGATGTATATAATGTTTAAAACAGCAACATGATAAAAGCTGTCTTCATGGTAAAAAATCAGACATATCAAAACTATACGTCCATGTTTTTAACAAGTTGATCTTAACTTTTTTTTTTTTTCAATGTGTGGTAATTTTTTTTTCATTTTGTCAAAGAACTTTTGCAGATTTAGTTTCTTGGTGCATGCAGACGACTTTCATATTTGCCTCACAACAACATTTCATACATCATAAGCGGTACTTCATTTCCCACCCATTATTACTGTTAATAATTGATCAGGCGTTATTTGTATGAATTATAAGGTAAACAGTTGTCTTAAGTTGATTACTTTAAAAAAGTTATTAATTTTAAACAAAATTTTAGAAGCAGACAGGTTTCTTTGTCCTTCAAACATATCATGCTCTAATGATCAAATCTGTTGCATTTTTTCCACTGCAAAATACTTGTCCCTGGCCATTCTGCATAAGAATGTGAATTAAAAGAGAACTGTAGCACATACTGACACACAAACAACCACTGACCTTTTATTTTATTGTTTTCTATTTCTGGTCTTTTAACTTTTATCTTACCAAAGAACACCCATGATGTGTAAACATTTTTGTAAGATCAAAGGTCACAACCACTATATTTTACTAGGAAATGACACACTGCTTATATTTTAGCATTTGTAACAGTCTAATTTACAAACTCCCAGCCAGTGTTGTTAAAACGTACGAAGCGCAAAATTTTCAACCTGTGTGCAGATGTATTCTCAAAACTATCTTGTGTTAAAATGTGCATCATAATGTCAAATTACAGAGTAAAGTGCTTATAAAGAACATGCTAAAATACAAAGAAATCATTCAAAGAAATTCATGTAACACCATCACATTTTTCTTCAGTCATACAACAGCACATTGTAACACATCTTACATCCTTCCCATGCCACTAAACATCACATAGGACCCGCATGATAGTTGGTGAAAATTTCCTGTCTTCAGGAGTTTTTCAATCTCATCAAGGGATGTTATGCCCACTGAACATGATAGATGTGGTCGATTAAGTATTTCTTGGAAGTGTTCAGCCCATCTTTGCTTCTGGTCTTTACTTGATGTTAATAGTGTGCCAGTTTTGCTAAGAATTGGTCTTTCTTTGGATGCAATAGTACCTGTTAGCCTCTTTTGTATGTTATATAGAGTTTTGCTGTCTCCTGTTTTTGCTGCCTTCTCTGCTTCTTTCACCGTATTATCTATGTATTCTCTTTTATCCCTTCTAGGTGAACTTTTTACTTTATTGTCTAGTTCTTTGTATGTTGCTTTTGCCTTATGTTACAGAGGAAACAAAAAAAATAAATGTGGCAAAGTTTTTTGTGCAGCACGTAAAATTTCATGTGTGGCATGATCTTTTTGTGTGTGCAACTGCACTCCCATTTAGCTTAGAGAGAACTACAGAACAAAAACATGTAATGGCAGTTTAAAAAAATTTTTTTTTAAAAATACAAAGTTTAAACATCTCATAGTACATAAAAAGATAGCCCCATAGCAAATGCCGTAGGGGATGAAGCGTTAGAGACCTCATTATGCTGGGCCATCAGCATATGAGTTAGGGTGGGCAGTTCCTTTCCTCGCTGCCTTTCCTTCCCAGATTTTCTCTGGTACCCATTTTACGAGGCTGGGTTGACCTCAGGTTGATAGAATTACTTCACTTTCACCTTCTGAAATGAGATAAGTAAAGTTTTTGAAGACATTTGAATGCACAGTATTTCCAGCTTAGCTTTTGTAGCCAAAGATTAGATGTCAGACTTTAATTTCCTTGAAATTTAATTGGAGCAGGATGTAGTCTTATCTTATATCCTTCCTGTGCCGTTAAACGTCACATAGGGCTCGCAAAGTAGTTCGCCAATTTTTCCTGTCTTCGGCGAGTCTGTCAACCTCATCAAAGGATTTTATGCCTGTTAATTTGGCCTCTCTTAACAATGAGTTTCATACGGTCTGCCTATTTTTCTTTGGCCTGTTGTGTTCCACTTGATAGCTTGTTTTGGGGGTAGTGATAGACTTAAAATTAAATATTAACTTTGTGACTTACTTTCACTTCATTGTAAGTTTACTGATCAGTTCTGAACTACCTGTGATCCAAATGGCTTACTTTTTAGATTCTAAAAGAGTCGAGATCCAAATATGGCAGTAAAGTATTTTGGGAAATAGAAGAAATTTGTTTGCCCTGCTACTGTGCAAGGGAGAGAGTGATATAAAAAGCTTGCATTTGAAATTTGTTGGCTGGAATTTGTCAGTAATAATGATTTAGAGGAATATAGTATGATTAGCTGGCATTTTGAAAAAGCAACACTACGTTACCATTGTTTTTCCTAAAATTTTTACTGTTAGATCAGTTGTCAGTTTGATAAAAAAAACATTTTGAGAGAATTTCTAATTGCATCTAATCTGTTAAAAGTAAAAGGTTTTTTTTTTTTTTGTTTTTGTTCTTGTTTAGTTTTATGCAAGGGAACAGTCTGGTTTAGATAGTGATCATTCAGTTTGAGAGGAAAAATAATAATGAAAGAAAAATTTAGGGCTGAAACTAGAAGAGTGCATACACATTTCTTTTTGGTATATGTCCATATCTTTCTAGATACTGAAAGTCTGCATTAAACTACTTTAGCCACAGCTGTATCTCATTTTAATCTTTTTCTATGTCATGAGATATATTTTTGCCACAGAGCTGTCATATATACAAGAATCATGAGAATATTTGTGTCATAGAGCTGTCATATATACAGGAATCATGAGAATATTTTTGTCATAGAGGTATTGTTTATGAGATGATGTTTGCCACAAAGGTTTTATTTCAGTATTTTGCCGTAGTAACAAGTGCACCTCACCAGGTTAAAAGGAACTTTTTGAAATAAGCATCTCTGATTATTATTAGTTCTTTCTTTTTCATGCAGACGCCAGTGAGCATAACAGTTCTTATATCTGCATGAATGCAAGAGTCAGCCCAGTGTAATGAAATATCCTGCCAAAAGGATTATGTATTCCCATATCGTTAGACAGCCATTGGTTGCACACTAGAAACAAGGCACGTCTAAGACAGCAAGTGAACAATGATTTATTTAATAAAACAGGAACACAAAACATTGTCATTTCATTATGCAGCATTTTTTTTTGGAAGCTTGTAACTGCATTATAAAGTTTATAGCTTATATAGTTTATATGCTTATAAAGTTATTCTTTTTGGTTCTCACAAGTGACTGCTCACCATTGATGTATCATTTCATAAATAAGAAATAAATGATTCAGGTCTGGTGGTTTATTTCCTTTCTTATTCTAGGATTTGCTTTTTCCCATGGTTACATTTGAAAGTAGAACTGAGGAATGACCACATTATGTAATTATTACATTTATTGTTTTGTTCTTAGCAAGTGCAGCAGAGTTCAGTAACTAGTTCAGCTTTTTTTTCATTTTCACCATGGAGAAACCCATGAAATTATTTTCAGGTCTCTCAGGAGGACATATCTTCATAAAAGTGATAGTGTCTACATTCATTCATTTGCATGTCCCTTGCAGAACTTTGCCTCCCTAACAGCTCTCCTGTAGGCCTCTTGGTTATGAGCAAGATAGCCTGCTGCTGATGCATCCATTTCCAGGTCATCAGTGATGTCTTGCAGCCATCTTCACCTTGGTCTTCCTCTCTTTCTTTTTTTCCCATTATGCACCCTTCCAAGATGGTTTTCTCTAGATTATCATGACGTTTAATGTGTCCAAAATATTTAAGTTTTCTCTCTTTAATCCTCTTTACTAGCCAGCCTTCTTCAATATTAAGTTCTTGTAGTATGGATATATTTGTTCTTTTTTGTGTCCATGATATTTGAAGAACTCTTCTGTAGCATTTACATTCAAAGGCATTTATGTGTTTCTCAGCTGTTTTGTTAAGTGTCCAGGTCTCACAAGCGCATGTTGTGGTGGGAAAGATGCATGCCCTTAAAAATCTTATTTTTTAGTGCTGTCTGTTCCTCTCCACAGCTTCTTTGGTTGTTTTACTTTCTGAAGAGCGATAGATGTCCTCCTTTTAATGTCCCTCATTGTATTTCCATTATTAGTTAGCAGTGATGCAAGATATTCAAAACTCTCCACTTCTTCCAGTTTTTCCTCATTGATACATATATCAGCTGCTTTTATGTTTTGTCAGTTGTCATGAATTTAGTTTCTTCGCATTAAGATAGAGGTTTTGCTCTTCACTATTCTTTCAAACTGACATAGTTTTTCTATTCCTTTTTGTGTTGTGGACAGTAATACTGTGTCATCAGCATATCTAATCTCTGGTATTTCATAACCTCCAATTTGTATGGCATCATAATATTCTTTGTCTACATCTTCTCTGACATTCCCCATTATATTTTCAGTATACAAGTTAAATAAGTAAGGTGACAATATGCACCCCTGATGGACCCCTTGTTTTATGTCAAACCAAGTTGTTGTTTCACCATTTATTCTTACTGCTGCCTGTTGGTCTAGATACAGTAGTGATGTTAATTGTATCAAATGTATTGGAAATCCCATTTTTTCCATTATTTCCCACAGTTTCTGGTGTTGTACACAATCAAATGCTTTTGAGTAGTCTATAAAGGCTAAATATAGATTCACATTAAACTCTCTGCATTTCTCTATTATTAATCTTATATTGAATATATGATCTCTTGATCCTCTTCCTTGCCTGAAACCAGATTGGACCATATTAACTTCTTCCATTTTCTTACAAAGTCTACCCATTATGATTTTTAACAGAATTTTACTGGCATGACTAATCAGGGCAACAGTTCTGTAGTGTGCGTATAATTTCAGGTTACTCTTTTTTTAGCAGTGGTATGAATACAGTTCTTTTCCATTCTTTTGGCCAAATACCTGAATGCCATATCTTTTTACATAGTGCATGATAGATTGCTACACATTCCTTTACTCTTGCTTTAATAAATTCAGCTAATATCTCATCACATCCTGATGATTTACCATTTTTCAGTTTCTTTATTCCCCATACAACTTCTTCTATTGTCGGTTCGGGTTCTTTCCCCTCCAATAATAATTCACACTGTTGATTTCTGCTTTCACAGTCAGTTGTTTCATACATTCCTCTGCAATATTCCTTCCATCTTTCTAGAATTTCCTCTGTCTCTGTCAAGGTATTCCCCATCTTGTCACAAATTACAATTAGCTTAGGTATGACATTTCTCGTCAATGTCTTCATTTCTTTAAACATTTCACTATATCTTAAACACTTCTGATGTCCTTCTGTTCTTTCACAACAATCTTGTATGTATTGTTTTTTGTCTTTTTTTATGTTTCTTTGTACTTCATTTGTTAAAGATTTATATTCCTCTTTGTTGTTATTTGTCACTTTCCACTGCGTCTTCATTTCTCTACGTTGTTTTATCAGTCCTAGTGTACCTGCTGTAATCCATCCATTCTTTTGTGTTTTCTTTACTGGAACCATGTCTTTAGCTGTTGTTATTAAGATATCTCTGGCCTTTGTAGCCAAATCATCTGGTGTCATCTCCTCCTGTACAGCCATCAGGATTTCGAAATGGTTCATCACTTCTATACCATATTGTTCTGGTATTTTTGTAAGATCAAAGCGGAGTGGTCTTGATCCCGTAACTCGCTTTTTTATCTTCATGTCTGCTATTAATAACTCATGGTCCGTGTCACCTGGTAAAGTTTTTGCTGATGTTATACTTGATCTCCACCTTCTTTGCACTAAAATGTAATCTATTTGATTCTTGGTTTTCCCATCAGGTGATGTCCATGTGTAAAGTCTTCTTGGATGTTGTTTAATAAATGTGTTAGCGATAATTAGCTGATTTTCCATGCAAAAAGCCATTAGATTTCAACTGCCTCATTTCTATGTCCTATGCTAAATTTCCCTACAACATGTCTTTCATCTTATGCTCTTTCTGTACCAATCTTTGCATTAAAATCCCCCATTATTAATACAGTATAATTTTTCCGTACCTGGTCTGTTGTCGTTTGCAGTGTGTTATAAAAGTCTTCTACTTCCTCTTCTTCTGCTGCTGATGTAGGTGCATATATCTGGATGATTGTTACATTTCTAGGAGTGTCCTTAAGTCTGATTGTGAGGGTTCTATCACTTACTTGATTGTAACCTAGTAATGCTTTTGATGTTGATTTGTCCAGGTAAAAAGCCATTATATAAAATATATAAAATTCTTTCCTCCTAATTCTCCATCAGAGAACTACAACTTGTGGTATATTAATGTGATCAGTTAATTTGCAGATTTGATAATAATTGTCAGTGCTGAAATGTGACTGATAATGGGCCCCCTGTTAGAGACTGATAATGTGCCCCCTGCTAGCACTGTGCTGTGCAGAGTTAATCAATTTGACTTTTGTGAAACTCTGATCTAGGCTATGAGAACCATGGTCTAAGCTATGAGAACTTTGGTCTGGGCTTGAGAACCCTGGTCTAGGCTATGAGAACCTTGATCTAGGCTATGAGAAAACTGGTCTAGGCTATGAGAACCTTGATCTAGGCTATGAGAACCCTGGTCTAGGCTGTGAGAACCCTGGTCTAGGCTGTGAGAACCCTGGTCTGGGCTATGAGAACCCTGGTCTGGGCTATGAGAATCTTGATCTAGGCTATGAGAACCTTGATCTAGGATATGAGAACCTTGGTCTAGGCTGTGAGAACCTTGATCTAGGCTATTAGAACCTTGATCTAGGATATGAGAACCCTGGTCTAGGCTATGAGAACCTTGGTCTAGGCTGTGAGAACCTTGATCTAGGATATGAGAACCTTGGTCTAGGCTGTGAGAACCTTGATCTAAGATATAAGAACCCTGGTCTAGTCTTTGAGAACCCTGGTCTAGGCTATGAGAACCCTGGTCTAGGCTATGAGAACCCTGGCCTAAGCTGTGAGAATCTTGATCTAGGATATGAGAACCCTGGTCTAGGCTATGAGAACCCTGATCTGGGCTAAAAGAACCTTAATCCAGGCTGTGAGAAACCCTGGTCTAGGCTGTGAGAAATGAATTCAAAGATGACTGCATTTAAACATTTAGGAAGTAAGAGTTGTACAAAATTTCAAAATATTAAACAAGCAGGGAATATTAAAGCCATACTATGACATTGTTTCACGTTTCACCTCCAGGAAAGGGATGTGCTAATTGATAAGTGAATTTTTCTTTTTTTTTTTGTTTAAATTTGCTTTTGCTGTTTTGTCTTTTCCTTTGTTCAAGAAGAAGGCACTTTGCCAGAATATTGTTTGTTGCCTTTTGAATGCATTTCCCCCCGGAGTTTCTCTCCTGTCCTGTCCTTACTTGACCTAACCACTATTTACAAGACCATATGTTTTTGTTTGGTTCTTTAATTACAACCTTTCAGTCAGTGTATGTAGAGTATGCTTTTAACCACACTGAACTGGTTAAACCAAACACTGACAAATAAAATAAGAACCATTCATTTTGCCTAGATAATTGAACTGTTATTAAGAAGGATATTATTTCATATCTTGTATGACTGATATATTAGAACTGAGCACTGTGATTTTCACTACATGTTTTTTATGTTGAAAATGAATTTATTTGGTGCATGTGGGGGTTGGAAGGGGGTGGGGAGGTGGCTACATACAGGAGATGGTGAGAAGTGTTTTATGTTCTGTAACAGATCAACACATTTCACAAGAAGTTTAATATTTGCCAACCTTGTATAGCAGTCAAAGCAAACTGCTTAGAAACAGCACAAATCTTGTACTGATCTAAAAAATGATCAAGTCTTCAGTGCTTATGGGGCTCAAGACATGTCATCCCATGGTTTTTATGGGCTTCAAGACATGTCATCCCATGGTTATTATGGGCCTCAAGACATGCCATCCCATGGTTATTATGGGGCCTCAAGACATATCATCCCATGGTTCTCATGGGGCTCAAGACATGTCATTCCATGGTTCTCAAGACATGTCATCCCATGGTGTAAGTGTAAGTGAATGTTAAGTAATGTACCTCATACTATTTCAATTACCTTTATCTTACCTTTAAAATAAAAATACACAGAGTAGTGCATCAAAACTGATAGCCCAAGTGGCTGCATGCCTGGGTACTTGGTCTACTGATCTGGTGGTACCAGGTTTAAGTCCCAACAGTGAGAATCTTTTTCTGGTAGCACAACACAATGCCCCAGGGTCTACCCAGCCTCTAAAAATGGGTACCAGAGAAATCTGGGAAGGTAAATGTGGCCAGGCGTGATACTGAGATCACATCACACTTTCATGTGCCCAAGGTTTTTTTTTTTTTTAACATTGGTATCCCCATTACGCTTTAGCGGCATGGAAACAGGGATTTTACTGTTACCTAGCGCATCAGGATTAAGGATAATCTTAAATCTTGATATTTCACTTTGTGAGGCTGGATTAGATTTTGGAAATAGGTTGCACTTTGATCAGTTCTGAACTTTGAAACTTTAAAAAAAATGTTTTTGGTATGAGAATGGTCTATTTGAAATGTTAAAACTGTGCTGTTAATATCTGTTTAAATGTAAACAAAAAAAAAATTATGATGTTAATAGTCTATTGAACTGTTATTAAGAAGGATATTATTTCATATCTTGTATGACTGATATATTAGAACTGAGCACTGTGATTTTCACTACATGTTTTTTATGTTGAAAATGAATTTATTTGGTGCATGTGGGGGTTGGAAGGGGGTGGGGAGGTGGCTACATACAGGAGATGGTGAGAAGTGTTTTATGTTCTGTAACAGATCAACACATTTCACAAGAAGTTTAATATTTGCCAACCTTGTATAGCAGTCAAAGCAAACTGCTTAGAAACAGCACAAATCTTGTACTGATCTAAAAAATGATCAAGTCTTCAGTGCTTATGGGGCTCAAGACATGTCATCCCATGGTTTTTATGGGCTTCAAGACATGTCATCCCATGGTTATTATGGGCCTCAAGACATGCCATCCCATGGTTATTATGGGGCCTCAAGACATATCATCCCATGGTTCTCATGGGGCTCAAGACATGTCATTCCATGGTTCTCAAGACATGTCATCCCATGGTGTAAGTGTAAGTGAATGTTAAGTAATGTACCTCATACTATTTCAATTACCTTTATCTTACCTTTAAAATAAAAATACACAGAGTAGTGCATCAAAACTGATAGCCCAAGTGGCTGCATGCCTGGGTACTTGGTCTACTGATCTGGTGGTACCAGGTTTAAGTCCCAACAGTGAGAATCTTTTTCTGGTAGCACAACACAATGCCCCAGGGTCTACCCAGCCTCTAAAAATGGGTACCAGAGAAATCTGGGAAGGTAAATGTGGCCAGGCGTGATACTGAGATCACATCACACTTTCATGTGCCCAAGGTTTTTTTTTTTTTTTAACATTGGTATCCCCATTACGCTTTAGCGGCATGGAAACAGGGATTTTACTGTTACCTAGCGCATCAGGATTAAGGATAATCTTAAATCTTGATATTTCACTTTGTGAGGCTGGATTAGATTTTGGAAATAGGTTGCACTTTGATCAGTTCTGAACTTTGAAACTTTAAAAAAAATGTTTTTGGTATGAGAATGGTCTATTTGAAATGTTAAAACTGTGCTGTTAATATCTGTTTAAATGTAAACAAAAAAAAAATTATGATGTTAATAGTCTATTTAAATGTTTAAAAAATGTACTGTTAACAGTCTAATTGTTAAAAGTCCTGTCTTTTTTTTTTTTTTTTACAATTTTTCTGCTTTTTTGTTTGGGGGGGGGGGGGTGGGGCAATAATTTCTTGTAAATTATGGAAGGAGATGGGAAATGCTTTCATAGAATGAAGAAATACAAACATTTGCTGATTAAGAAAAGACAAAAGAGTTGTTTTCAGTTGTTAAGTCTGCATCAGGGAAAGCATATTGTCACCACAGGCTTGGAAGACATGTCAGTTATGACATTTGACAAGGAATGAAATACAAATGAAAATTATGTGGATTCCACTGGAATTTTTTTTTTCTTCTTTTTTTTTAATTATACATGTAATTATTGGATTTTTTTTTTTTTTTGTGAATGGAAATAAATTGTGCTTCATTTTAAAGAAAGGACATTTTATTTGCTTTTTATTATTGTCTTCAAGTGTAAGCGATAGTGGATGGTTTCTCTACCCGAAGTATGTTGGTTCTGTTTATCTTTTTGCTCTCGCAGTTGGTAAATATTTCTTGCCATTGCTACAAGGTATGGGCACCTCATTTTAAGGAGATTTGAGCACAAGGTGATAATCCTAAAACATCATCATTTTTTTTTTAACATATTGCCATCTTTTCCTTGTCAACCTCCTAACATAACTTTAGATTTTGTTTTTTCTGTCTCCACTTCTGAGATTATCTGACATTATCTTTGTGAGACTGTCTGGTTCTGGGATATTTCTCGACTAATGATTGTTAGATTTGCAAGGCTTTGCTCTCAGTCATCAAAGTCTCTGTGAAACGTGCAAGCAGGGCATTACTTAAAATTATTCCAGGACCAAACTGGACGCCTACAAAGCTGCTGAAACTCTTTTTAAATTAATACAGATTCTAACTAAAAAAAAAAACTAGGCATTCCAAATCAAAGATTTCATTCCATCAGCAGAATGGTGAATCCATTATAGCCTTTAACCACCAAAAAAAAAAAAAAAATGAAATACTAGGAAAGTTACAAGATTATGGCACTAATATTTTGTGGAACACTGGCCAGATAATGGAAGCATGTTTTATTTTCTATACAGTAGACCATTATTTTTTTTTTTCAAAATAAAAAAAAAGGCTGAGAACTGGTGAGATGCATACAAGTTTTATTCTGAACAGATCAATACCTTTAAAATAAAAATACACAGAGTAGTGCATCAAAACTGATAGCCCAAGTGGCTGCATGCCTGGGTACTTGGTCTACTGATCTGGTGGTACCAGGTTTAAGTCCCAACAGTGAGAATCTTTTTCTGGTAGCACAACACAATGCCCCAGGGTCTACCCAGCCTCTAAAAATGGGTACCAGAGAAATCTGGGAAGGTAAATGTGGCCAGGCGTGATACTGAGATCACATCACACTTTCATGTGCCCAAGGTTTTTTTTTTTTTTTAACATTGGTATCCCCATTACGCTTTAGCGGCATGGAAACAGGGATTTTACTGTTACCTAGCGCATCAGGATTAAGGATAATCTTAAATCTTGATATTTCACTTTGTGAGGCTGGATTAGATTTTGGAAATAGGTTGCACTTTGATCAGTTCTGAACTTTGAAACTTTAAAAAAAATGTTTTTGGTATGAGAATGGTCTATTTGAATGTTAAAACTGTGCTGTTAATATCTGTTTAAATGTAAACAAAAAAAAAATTATGATGTTAATAGTCTATTTAAATGTTTAAAAAATGTACTGTTAACAGTCTAATTGTTAAAAGTCCTGTCTTTTTTTTTTTTTTTTACAATTTTTCTGCTTTTTTGTTTGGGGGGGGGGGGGTGGGGCAATAATTTCTTGTAAATTATGGAAGGAGATGGGAAATGCTTTCATAGAATGAAGAAATACAAACATTTGCTGATTAAGAAAAGACAAAAGAGTTGTTTTCAGTTGTTAAGTCTGCATCAGGGAAAGCATATTGTCACCACAGGCTTGGAAGACATGTCAGTTATGACATTTGACAAGGAATGAAATACAAATGAAAATTATGTGGATTCCACTGGAATTTTTTTTTTTCTTCTTTTTTTTAATTATACATGTAATTATTGGATTTTTTTTTTTTTTTGTGAATGGAAATAAATTGTGCTTCATTTTAAAGAAAGGACATTTTATTTGCTTTTTATTATTGTCTTCAAGTGTAAGCGATAGTGGATGGTTTCTCTACCCGAAGTATGTTGGTTCTGTTTATCTTTTTGCTCTCGCAGTTGGTAAATATTTCTTGCCATTGCTACAAGGTATGGGCACCTCATTTTAAGGAGATTTGAGCACAAGGTGATAATCCTAAAACATCATCATTTTTTTTTTAACATATTGCCATCTTTTCCTTGTCAACCTCCTAACATAACTTTAGATTTTGTTTTTTCTGTCTCCACTTCTGAGATTATCTGACATTATCTTTGTGAGACTGTCTGGTTCTGGGATATTTCTCGACTAATGATTGTTAGATTTGCAAGGCTTTGCTCTCAGTCATCAAAGTCTCTGTGAAACGTGCAAGCAGGGCATTACTTAAAATTATTCCAGGACCAAACTGGACGCCTACAAAGCTGCTGAAACTCTTTTTAAATTAATACAGATTCTAACTAAAAAAAAAAACTAGGCATTCCAAATCAAAGATTTCATTCCATCAGCAGAATGGTGAATCCATTATAGCCTTTAACCACCAAAAAAAAAAAAAAAATGAAATACTAGGAAAGTTACAAGATTATGGCACTAATATTTTGTGGAACACTGGCCAGATAATGGAAGCATGTTTTATTTTCTATACAGTAGACCATTATTTTTTTTTTTCAAAATAAAAAAAAAGGCTGAGAACTGGTGAGATGCATACAAGTTTTATTCTGAACAGATCAATACATTTAGCAAGTAACATGAAATACAAGTGTAAGAAGAATGTTAACTCGAATTATTTGAATGTTAGCATTAAAGTGGATTTCTGATGATTACAGTCACACTTTACCTAGGTCAACTCTACTTTTATGATGATTGTTTTTCAGGTACCAAAAAAAAAAAAAAATGCTACAAATGAATTTCATAAAATCATAAACCACCAACATGCACACAGAGAAACAAAAAAACCCACAAGTTTCCTTGTTTTGAAGTGGAATCATTTTATAAAGTTAAAAAAAAAAGATGTGTTTTTGTCAATCATAAATATGGTACACATGTATCTTCAAGTTCTCCTCGCTGCTCTTTATAGTTTAAAAGCTTTTCCATTCCATCTGTAGCTTTTTTTTTTTCCCCACAACTCTCCTTTCCTGTCAGACTCTGGTCTCCCCGTTACCTTTATTCAAAGACATTCATACAACTTCCTCAGGATGAATAACACAGATTGCAGATATCAGTTGCTGTTAAACTAGCATAATCTTACATTCATTTTTATTCTTAGTTTACACATACCAACTGGGGGGTACTTTAACTCTGACACAAAAACATGTCACTACTATAGTCTTGCATTCAGAAACATGTCACTACTATAGTCCTGCATACAGAAACATGTCACTACTATAGTCTTGCATTCAGAAACATGTCACTACTATAGTCCTGCATACAGAAACATGTCACTACTATAGTCTTGCATTCAGAAACATGTCACTACTATAGTCCTGCATACAGAAACATGTCACTACTATAGTCTTGCATTCAGAAACATGTCACTACTATAGTCTTGCATTCAGAAACATGTCACTACTATAGTCCTGCATACAGAAACATGTCACTACTATAGTCCTGCATACAGAAACATGTCACTACTATAGTCTTGCATACAGAAACATGTCACTACTATAGTCTTGCATTCAGAAACATGTCACTACTATAGTCCTGCATACAGAAACATGTCACTACTATAGTCTTGCATACAGAAACATGTCACTACTATAGTCTTGCATACAGAAACATGTCACTACTATAGTCTTGCATACAGAAACATGTCACTACTATAGTCTTGCATTCAGAAACATGTCACTACTATAGTCCTGCATACAGAAACATGTCACTACTATAGTCCTGCATACAGAAACATGTCACTACTATAGTCTTTCATACAGAAACATGTCACTACTATAGTCTTTCATACAGAAACATGTCACTACTATAGTCTTTCATACAGAAACATGTCACTACTATAGTCTTTCATACAGAAACATGTCACTACTATAGTCTTTCATACAGAAACATGTCACTACTATAGTCTTTCATACAGAAACATGTCACTACTATAGTCTTGCATTCAGAAACATGTCACTACTATAGTCCTGCATACAGAAACATGTCACTACTATAGTCCTGCATACAGAAACATGTCACTACTATAGTCCTGCATACAGAAACATGTCACTACTATAGTCTTTCATACAGAAACATGTCACTACTATAGTCTTTCATACAGAAACATGTCACTACTATAGTCTTTCATACAGAAACATGTCACTACTAGAGTCTTGCATGCAGAAACATGTCACTACTATAGTCTTGCATATAGAAACATGTCACTACTATAATCCTGCATATAGAAATATGTCACTACTATAGTCTTGCATACAGAAACATGTCACTACTATAGTCTTGCATATAGAAACATGTCACTACTATAGTCCTGCATACAGAAACATGTCACTACTATAGTCTTGCATACAGAAACATGTCACTACTATAGTCTTGCATACAGAAACATGTCACTACTATAGTCTTGCATACAGAAACATGTCACTACTATAGTCTTGCATTCAGAAACATGTCACTACTATAGTCCTGCATACAGAAACATGTCACTACTATAGTCCTGCATACAGAAACATGTCACTACTATAGTCTTTCATACAGAAACATGTCACTACTATAGTCTTTCATACAGAAACATGTCACTACTATAGTCTTTCATACAGAAACATGTCACTACTATAGTCTTTCATACAGAAACATGTCACTACTATAGTCTTTCATACAGAAACATGTCACTACTATAGTCTTTCATACAGAAACATGTCACTACTATAGTCTTGCATTCAGAAACATGTCACTACTATAGTCCTGCATACAGAAACATGTCACTACTATAGTCCTGCATACAGAAACATGTCACTACTATAGTCCTGCATACAGAAACATGTCACTACTATAGTCTTTCATACAGAAACATGTCACTACTATAGTCTTTCATACAGAAACATGTCACTACTATAGTCTTTCATACAGAAACATGTCACTACTAGAGTCTTGCATGCAGAAACATGTCACTACTATAGTCTTGCATATAGAAACATGTCACTACTATAATCCTGCATATAGAAATATGTCACTACTATAGTCTTGCATACAGAAACATGTCACTACTATAGTCTTGCATATAGAAACATGTCACTACTATAGTCCTGCATACAGAAACATGTCACTACTATAGTCCTGCATATAGAAACATGTCACTACTATAGTCTTTCATACAGAAACATGTCACTACTATAGTCTTTCATACAGAAACATGTCACTACTATAGTCTTTCATACAGAAACATGTCACTACTATAGTCTTGCATGCAGAAACATGCCACTACTATAGTCTTGCATACAGAAACATGTCACTACTATAGTCTTGCATATAGAAACATGTCACTACTATAGTCTTGCATACAGAAACATGCCACTACTATAGTCTTGCATATAGAAACATGTCACTACTATAGTCTTGCATACATCCCTTCACAGCAGGCTATAAAACATGTACAGCGGCAGCACAGTACTGAACACATGGAAGATATGGCTGTGATGGATTTGATGCAACATTTTTAAAGGCACAGAAACAAATTTCAGTTTAAACTTGGAAATATTCCAAGACTGTCATATTCTTGGACACAAAACTATACTGTATATACTTTTCAATAGGTTAAGGTCAAGGCATATCATGCACACATCACCTTAAGTGATGATATGGGTCAGACTCATGTCTGGTCATCTTTTCTTACCCAGCTTCAGAAGAGGCAATTTCTACACCTTTGTCAGCTAGGCCTGCTCTAGCCAGATTTGAACCGTAAGCCTTTGCCATGAGAGATGAACGTACTACCCATTGAGGCATCCCTCCCTAAAATAAGGAACTAAAAAATCCAAAAGCCTAGAGAATGTATCCTGGACACACTCTCTGGTGGAAGGGCTATTAAAATTTTGCTAGTAAATAATGCCTTCATCATCATCATCATTGCCTTTCACTCCCTTGAGAGAGCATAGGCCACGGATAAAGGCTCTCCAGTCATCCCTGTTCTTGGAATTATTCTCTGCTTCCTTCCATGTGCATCCCTTGTTTCTGAGCTATTAATTAAATAGCATTATCAAAAACAGTCCCAGAAGAACATGCATTTACACACTATAAAATACTGCTTGTTGACAGTGATACAGTATAATAAAGATACAGTATGATAATGATACATGAATAAATCAACACAAACAATGTCTCTGCCAAGCTAAGATCTACCCGCCCTGCAGATAATGAAGTCGGTTGTGTTAAAATATATCCATAATTACATGAAGCAAATTGATTGAAATTAGTCTTCATTTGCTCCCTGTAATTAATTTCTTAATTAGTTTTAAAAAGGGGCTTAACTCTTCTGAAAGGGTCTCATTTCATCACATTTCTCCTGCTTCAGTGTGAAATAAAAAGGTTTTCCTTAAGTGGGCTCATCACACTTTCATGTCACAGAAAATACGGGCCTAACACCATATTCCCCAATATGCCTTAATGGCATGGAAACGGGAAATTTACCTTTATCTTTAAAGTGGGCTCTGCCTCAGAGAGGAAAACCAGGTCTAATGTTTCCCTCTGGCATGTCACATGCTGTGACCAACAGAATGGCTTGATGAAACATGCTGAACATTTGAGATGGCTGTTATCAATTATTGTAGTTGGGGATCCTGATGAATGAGATGACAGTGCAAAGATGATGTGTAAATTTAACTCTGCAGACTTCAGAAGTTAAAAAAAAAATGTTATAAAAGCACTACATCAATGCCTACAATGGGACACCTGTATGTACACAGATAGATATGTCACACGACACTAGCTGGCAAAAAGTAACTGGTTAAGTAGTTCTACAACAATAATGAAATCTCTTGCACAAAGTTTTGAAAAAAAAAAATGAAAACAAATTCCTTCAAATATTCTTTTTATACATTTTACTTAAATTCATCCAGACAGCATGCTAACTTTATATATCTTTAGACTGCAGACTAATGCTAATTTTATATATCTTTGGCCTATATACTAATGCTAACTTTATATATCTTTGGACTGTATACTAATGCTAACTTTATATATCTTTGGACTGCAGACTAATGCTAACTTTATATATCTTTGGACTGTAGACTAATGCTAACTTCATATATCTTTGGACTGTAGACTAATGCTAACTTTATATATCTTAGGGTTGCAGACTAATGCTAACTTTATATATCTTTGGACTGCAGACTAATGCTAACTTTATATATCTTTGGCCTGTAAATTCTAACTTGTGTTGCTTTTAGCCAAAATTTATATCATGGAAATAGATAGATGCTACCCCTTTACAATTCTGAAACCTTATACACAACTAATTCACTCTGACAACAGAATCGTTACTTCTGCTTGTTAAACACTGACACATATATAACTGGTACCATGGACCTTGGCACATGCCTGGGAAGCACTGTACCCTACTAAGTTTGATTGTAAAAGGGCAATCAACCTTATCCGGTTAAAAAAACCATTAGACTGTTACAGAAATGGAAACAAGGGCAAAAAAAGAGAGAGAGATGTATGTGCTTGAACAGAGCTAACTACATCTCCATCTAACTCTTGCTCTTTCTTCCTTCCACATTTCCTTCTAGTATGGTCTTCAGTGTATTGTTATGTCTTCTGTATTCATAATTAAAAAGGAACAATTTTACGCTGTCACAATGATCAAAAAAAAAAAACAAACAAACAAACAAACCCCCCCCCACACACCCACCCACCCACACCCACACCCACACACACACACACAGATATATATATATATTTTAATGTTTCAGAGCAAGAACAACACAATGGTGAATAATTTTCAACTCGCTCACAACCAACAATGAATCAAGTCTCATGAAACCTGACCTAATCATCAGCTTTCCTGCAAGTCATGTTTTCTCTCCCTTTCTCTGAACCTTTATGTGCCAAAAGGCACATGGGGGCTTCCACATGGGTTTTCCATAAATGCCTGTCCTTCACCTTTTCTTCCGCTCTTGACCACATCCTAATATTTTCCTACAATGTTTGCTTATACTTTAGCATTTAGTTTAGTTTGTTTTTTTTTTTCTGCTGTATTCAGTAGAATTACCATCAGAGATACCAGCCACCTGCGAGCAGTGAGACAAATAAACCATATCTCAGCCACCTGCAAGCAGTGAGACAAATAAACCATATCTCAGCCACCTGCGAGCAGTGAGACAAATAAACCATATCTCAGCCACCTGCAAGCAGTGAGACAAATAAACCATATCTCAGCCACCTGCGAGCAGTGAGACAAATAAACCATATCTCAGCCACCTGCAAGCTGTGAGACAAATAAACCATATCTCAGCCACCTGCAAGCAGTGAGACAAATAAACCATATCTCAGCCACCTGCGAGCAGTGAGACAAATAAACCATATCATCAAGCCAAAATTTACTTGGGATATGCAATATTTTCACAGGATTTCATTTACATATAAACATACAGATATAGCCAACTAAAGACTATATCAACAACCAAGCTAACATACACTGGTAATTACGGCCAGTACTCTACCCACTGCCACAGGCTGTGTTCACACTCTTGTGACAGATCAGCCAACAATATATTTCTATCTTCTTATCTCCTTCTGCAGTTCAGTTTCAGGGCTAGCTAATCTAACAGTGACAGGGTCTTCACACTCTGGCACTTCCATGAAAATGATGAGAACAAAAAAATCCCCTTGTCTTGTTGCTTTACTGAATGTACAAACGAATGCATTACTGTATATACAACATTTGATGCCCACCATTACTGTTCAAGCTGATGACCTCCTTGAGTAAAAAAATGTCATGTAGTTTGTTGGTATCACATCCAGCAGCTCAGAGATGAACACTGGAATCAAGGAAGGTTGCCTCCTTCTCCCTACTCTCTTAAGAATATACTAAATTGCCTCAGACACACACACACACTCTCGCTGCTGTGCATTCAAAGAAGCCAGAGGCATGTACTTATTTACACAAGGTTTGACCATTCTTTGTTTAATTTACGATGGCACAGAGCTTAGCAAAAACAACAGAAAAAGAACCATTAAATTATGTACCCGATGTCTGTGTACCTGATGTCTGTGTACTTGATGTCGGATGTCCATGTACCTGATGTCTGTGTACTTGATGTCGGATGTCCATGTACCTGTTGTCTGTGTACCTGATGTCTGTGTACTCAATGTCTGTGTACCCGATGTCTATGTACCCGATGTCTGTGTACCTGATGTCTGTGTACCTGATGAACTCACTTGAAAAACTTCACCAGCAATATCTCCCAGCACGCAGCCTGAAATCTCAAAATAACACAATTTTCCAAGCAAGATCTTAAAGTATCTTAACTAACACAATTTTCCAAGCAAGATCTTAAAGTATCTTAACTAAAACAATTTTCTGAGCAAGATCTTAAAGTATCCTAACTAACACAATTTTCCAAATAGGATATTAAAGTATCCTAAATAACACAATTTTCCAAATAGGATATTAAAGTATCCTAAATAACACAATTTTCCAAATAGGATATTAAAGTATCTTAAATAACACAATTTTCCAAATAGGACCTTAAAGTATCCTAAATAACGATCTGCAAAACTAGTGGTGGACAATCACAGAAGTGAACATAAAATACAGCACAGTTATACAACAGCAAAACTAGCAGTTTAGAGGAAGTGGAACAATGTACAGTAGATACAGTATTACAAAGAATAAAATATAAAATACTTCAGGATTAGCTTGGTTACTGAAACCAAAGAAGGAACTAAGATAACATTACAGCATGCCTGTTCTTCTTACTTTGTTCAAGTAAAAAAAATAAACAAATAAATAAAAGCACAACCACACAGGGTTAATTTTTGTTGTAGGCAAAACTGAACAATAACTTAAACAAATGAGGAACACCTTCAACAACAGACATTTTCTGCACTGAATTTCACTTGAGGAAGATATAAACTCTTGCCCTAGTAACAATTAAACCTTCAATTCTATTTTCTGTATAAACATTTTTTCATCTACACAGAAATGATGTGACTTCCAAATCTTTTTAAAAAATGACAATTCCACAACCATAGCCATATATCCCAGTTAAGGTATCTAAACTCATCTATAGGGCTCAGCAAAAAAAAAAAAAAAAGATTAGAAAGAAAACATAATGACCATCGGAGGGACAATTTTCCAACATAAAAACATCCATAAAGTGACTTGGAGATCCCAGATAAAACCACAGAAAACCAAATCGATCACATACTAATAAACAAGTGGAAACAGTCACTACAAGATGTGTGAGCAAGGAAAGGAGCAGATGTAGGAAGTGATCACAACCTTCTGGTAGCAAAAATAAAACTAAAATTAAGGAAAGCCAAAATCGGAGAACACAGAAAGATACGTTTTGATACAAGAAAACTGAAAGACCAGCAAACAAGAAATGAATTCTCAATAGTACATAACAACCGGTTCAGTATTCTACAAGACGAAGCAGAAATGTCCATACTAGAGTTCAATAAAACACTACAGGAAACAGCAAAAGAAGTGATGAAATATCGGAAATGGAGAGAAGAGGACTGGATAAGCAAGACCACATGGGAAAATATAGAGCAAAGAAAGGAAATCAAGAAAAAAATCACTGAACACCAAATCACAAAGGCTAAAAGAACAAGTTTTAAGCAATTATGCACAAAAAGACAATGAAGTGCAGGAATCATGCCGTCAAGATAAATGTCAATACTACTAACAACTTAGCAGAAGCAGAAGAGAAAGCAGCATATGCAAATGACATGAAAATCAAATACAAAATCACAAAGCAGATGACAGATAATTTCAGCACAAGATATGAGAGTGCTGATCAGTGGAGAAAGTG